>JABXWE010000625.1:0-45378 GCA_014611495.1 Limonius californicus | reverse complement strand
AGACGTTGCGCTTCTCTTGCATTACCATTTGCTCGTCCGTAAAATAGGTGCATATCCGCCATCTCAGCAAAAGTATAATTAAAATTCATTGTTAACACAAACTTAAACGTCAAGTTAAACAATAATAATTGCATGTAAACAACTAGATAACAAACAAACAAAAATTGCTTTTTTGTTATCAAGGCTAATCAGATAATGAAAAGAAAAGCCTTAACACTTTTGATGGAATTTCCAACCAAACGGTTTATGTTACGCACACCAAACAAGAGTAAATTAATTTTGAATTTTTTTATTCCCTACAAGATGCCGTATCTAGATCGGAGGTATGTCTTCAGATATAAAAGTTATGACTAAAAAGAAAATATGGTTTTAGGTTAACTACCAGTTCAAAATACATATTATCGATTATTTTTCTTTTTGTTTGTGAACATTGCAATAAAGAGCACGTACACCAAGTTTAAAGTATTTATCTATTCAGTTATAGAAAATAAATAAAAAATTAAACAAAAATGTTAAACTTTGAGGGCCTGTATCTTCGCCAATAACGATTTTCGGACAATACTGCATATGAAGTTTTTTTATTATTTTAATGCGTAGAACTCACCATCAATGTATGGTTCCCTATTATCCGAACACCCTGTATAACACAAACTCCACAATTATAATCATTCGAGACAACAATTGAAAATAGCAGTCCCAATTTTACGTTCCCGAAATAAAAATTAATAACTTAACTTGGACAAGACTCAAACAAACTTAAGGACTATAATTGCGCTTACCAGTACAAAATAATATTAAATTTTTACGCAAATTACATCACTAGGAGGCCTCCGCAGAACGAAATCATGCAATGATCATAAACACCTACCAATAGAAATGTTTAAGTTGAGAACACTTGAAAACGCAATACCGTCCCACTATCGGAGCACCCTATATATATGGTGTACGTAAAATTGGTTTCTCCAGTAAATGAAATATTATAATTTGTACTTATAATCTATACGTATTTTCACTAAACCCCCAATATTATAATGCAGTGACCCCAAATCAAAGAATGAATTAATTACTAGTCGTAGATAGTGAAATTATAAATAACAACAGCCAGGTTATAAAATTTAAAACATGAACAATTTTTATTTTACTTCCCTTTCAATTAGACACGGCTGTCGCTACGACTGCACTTCAGATCCGTTATCACCGGTTCCAGGCGTGTCTGCTCTGTCTGTGACAATCAACTGCCCCAAGGTAACACGTCGAAGTCTGCTTATCACTTGGGCCAAATGGTAGAATGAAGAATCTTTTGGATTTTAATTACGGTGTTCCACCCGTGCGACTTTTTGCCAGTTGATGGGACTGGCATACAAAAAAAATATCTTCTTGACCGGAATAATTCTATATTGGACAATTAAATTCCTGGAGTATCAATATTTTCTCAATCATAGGCAACAACTCTTGTATAGTGAGTTTCAAATCGGAAAAATGATTTCCAAATCGATAGCGATTTAAATAAAATTAACACACTTTACACAATCACTGCCGGTAAGAACGTCGATATTTAAGTGACCTCTTTTCTAAACTAGTCGTTCAAACTTTCTCTTCCCCCCCCCTCAACTTCCGAAATCTAATACGCTGCGTTTTCGCCGAAAGTGTCAACTTCGAAATGCACAAGTTCCTATAATTTATTCGCCAACTAAATATGTAGAATGGGTTGTCTTCAACCAGGCGCGGAATTCGTTACACATATTCTGATCTTTCAAGACGAAAGGCAATTCGGAGCCGATTCTCAAAACAGGCCTAGTGCGAAATTCAGGACGTAACTCGTTTACTTTATTATAAAATAGAATAGAATTTTTGATAGAACTTGTAGATAGGGACAGTTACCTATTATAATCAGCCCATGCATAATTGTTTTAAATGCTTTAACTAAATCAAGCTGTTAGTCTAAGGAGACCCAACAGATATATCAAATATACTTCTTGTATAAATACCAGCCATGCTAATAATTTTTTCTTTCGGGGATACTGTTTCATTTATTTAACTTCGCTCTATGGTGGGTTTCAAATACAATCGTGTTAATATGTCGTCATCATAATAAATTATAACTTTTTTCTGGTGATCCTGATTTTGGCTACCATTTAACAGGATTCTGAACACGGCCAATAAAATAATGACAATTTGTACATAACTTAATTGTTCACAAATAAAATATGTAACTTAAGTTCTATTACAGGCAGCAAGAACTTTTACATGTATTGAAAGCCTATACCGTCTTCAACCCAACCGTGGGTTATTGTCAAGCCCAAGCACCCGTCGCTGCATTCCTTCTAATGCACATGCCAGCCGTCCAAGCATTCTGGTGTTTGGTGAGCATCTCCGACCGCTACCTTAAAGACTATTATTCGCCTGGTTTAGAAATAGTCCAGCGTGACGGGCTCATCTTGCAAGCCCTCCTGAAGAAGACCTGTACACCTGCGTACCGACATCTTAAAAAAGTCAACGCCGAGCCGATGTTCTACTGCACGGAGTGGTTTTTGTGCGCGTTTACGCGAACGTTACCGTGGGACTCGCTTTTGCGTATCTGGGACATATTTTTGTGTGAGGGAGTCAAGGTTTTGTTCAAGACTGCCTTGGTTATACTGGAGGGTTGTCTCGGGAACGCTAGGAACCGGAAAAGATGCCCCGGACTGTGCGAAACGCTGGATTTGTTGCGCAATCCACCCGAATACATTTTATCTGAGGAGTATCTGGTGTATAACATGAACAGGATGCATCTGACTGAGCGCGATTTTGAGCTCGAGCATCAAAAGCAGACGGCGAAGAGGAAATTGACGGGCAACGGGGCTTCCAGGTAATTTTCGACTGATGAGAGAACGAAGATTGGACCGATTTTTCTTCTTTGCAGCTTTACGTCCGCGTTAAATTTAGTTGAGGTCGGTGAATTATTTGTTTTACAAGCAAATCTGGTGCAAATATGTTGTTCATTTAAAGTTTATTGCGAATATTTAGAATTTATGTTCATTATTTATAATCTCGGTTGATTCAGTACTAAATATTATTATTATTGTGCATTTAGCTGCAGTTAGTTAAGTTTAAAAGATGTATATTAGGGAATATATGTTTTCGTTAAGTTGCTAGTCACTTTCCTTGCGTTGAAAATAAAAGAGGCCAACAATATTACGACTTCCAGAATAAGAATCTTACAGGTGCATTCCAAACTCATTTTACTTCAAGTTCTTCATTTGCGGTTTCATATGATTCTGTATATTTATATAATTTAAATAATAAAGTGTTTAAAATTAAGTTTGTTTTAAGTTTGAGGTTATGTGTTGAGGCATAACACGTTAAACGTATGTGTTATGTGCAAACAATCCAGTATGTCAGCCTGCAACAAACCGTTAAAAACGGAATCCTTGGCTAGCACAGGAAGGAGGGAAGGTTGGGGAAATACGATTACACGAAGAATGGATTGCCACAATGTTTGGGGTAAGTCCAAATAACTGGGCGCCACCTTTTCAATTCAAGCTGAACTAAAGTCCTCGTGGAAGGGTTAAGGACCCACAGGTTATGGGAAATTGAACCTACTTTGTCGTGCTTCCTTACCTCACAATGGTTTACAAAATACATACAAAAGGAAAATAGGCAAAACAACAAGTCATAGTTTATCAAACAAGGGTTATATGTAATATAAATATATTAAATAAAAAAGGATGGAACCAAAAATGTTCAAACAATAATCAAAGTTGATCCTATTGTAAATTAAATATACAACAAAAAGGCCTCCAGACTTCCGAACCTGTTGCTGGAGCCGCCACTGACTACTACATCATTTACAGTAATATTAAAAAACAGAAAACAACTGTGTAGTCAATATCAGCTGAGTTCACAACATAAATACAAGTAAGTATTAAATCTACTAAACGATTGGCAACATAGGTTGCTGTATATCTTTAAAATACAACTACTTACTCGTCTCACAAATCGAAGCACTTTGTAAATAAATAATCAGTGCTTACAATCTTCGCTAATACTTGATAGTGTGGATGGTTTTTACCTTATTTCAGCGGAAGGAAGCCGAAAAGGTTGACTTTCGCTCGGTCGACGCCACCAAGGAGGCGAGAGAAAGAGACAACTAGGCTGACGTCACGGGGTGGTAGTACCAGATTGCACAGTATAGCAGATTGGAGAATAAGCATTTTGTGCGGGATAGCGGAGAAAATCTTATCAAATCTGTACCGAAAACGATGAACTGTGGCAGGAGTTTTTGGTGGAACGATAGATCTTTACGGGAACGTTAGGTAACGGGTTAATTTTGCCCATATCAAACGATAAGAGAGACCACACGGTATTCTCCACTAAATTATTTACTTCTGTATGTATTTAATCCGACGTTATCGGCGAGTTTTATTACGAGAAAACGGTACGACGTTAAATTACAGGAACAATTTGGAGCCCATCATCATTTTACTGAGCACAACACGTTTGTACTCTGCTAGCGTTCTGTTACGACTTTCTCGATAAATCCACCGGAGTCGCTTTCGAAAATACAATCGTGCACGCAACTCGCGTGACCTTTTCTTGGAAAACGCGCCCAGGCTGGACTGCGTCCCCCAATTGAAACATGCCAAGCAGTGATGGTGGTGATAACCGAAAGGTGGCGTAAGATGAAGCGCTATTTATGAAGTAAAGTAATGGAACGAATCTACCAAATGTTCAAAATCGTGCGCTGAAAAACCAGACGAACGTGTCACATATGTTTTTAAATATTATTGCTTTATTAAATTGAAATGCATGAAACATTACTACTATGGTATGGTAATAAAATTTTCACACAAATATTTATAATAATCGAATATATTTTGATAATTTCTATTGTGTGCACTTTGTGCAACTGCAACGCCTGCAGCGTGTTCGGTTGACAATCGGATTTTTTGCGTTGCACTAGCTTTCTATCACTGTTTTCGGTATAACCGGCTAGCAGAAGAGT
The DNA here is from genome assembly GCA_014611495.1 of Limonius californicus. Classification (NCBI taxonomy): domain Eukaryota; kingdom Metazoa; phylum Arthropoda; class Insecta; order Coleoptera; family Elateridae; genus Limonius; species Limonius californicus. Next base: position 40,394 of record JABXWE010000625.1, on the reverse strand, counting down.
GAACAGATGCAAAGCTTTGTCATATGAGTTTCGAGCAATTTGTAGGTGGAATTATTTTGCATATAAAAATATAATAGTATAAACGAAATTAAATTAACAATTGCAAAAATAATAAAATCATGTACAATGTATAACACTATTACACTATTCTCTGCTGGAATTCACCTAACTAAATGTAGTACCAGAGTTCTCTGGTGGGAAACCTCGAAGTACGAGGGCAACCTTTTAACTTTGTACAAAAACTAGGAAAGAAACCATTTTTTTGGTACAAACTGTTTTATTGCTTTTCAAAATATTCGCCTTTAAGATTTATATACTTTTGCATGCGTTCAAACCAATTCTCGAAACATTTTTTTTTCACTCTAATTTGTATCTCTAAAACATGGTTTTTGAAGGCTTCAGCAGCTTCTTGAGGTGATGAAAATCACGGCCACGCATTTTTTGTTTGACATTCGGGAACACAAAGAAGTCGTTAGGCGATAAATCAGATGAATACGGGCAATGAGACATTAATTCGATGTTTTTTTCCTTCAAATAGTCAACTGTTTGACGTGCTGTGTGAGAGCTGGCATTGTCATGATGAAGAATGATGCGACGTTTTCGGTTGTTTTTCCTGATTTCGTCGATGACTTTGGCAAACAAATCGTTGTATACCATTCAGCGACAAATGTTCTTCGATCCTCTAAAGGAATGGCTGCGACATGTCCAGCACAACCAAAGAAACAAGCGATCATTTTCTTGGAAGTGCTTCGTGAACGAACAACTTTTGTGGGATTCGGTTCACCTTGGAACACCCTAACAGTAGATTGTTGTTTAGTTTCCGGTTCATACAAATCTATCCAAGTTTCGTCACCTGCTACGATGTTGTATACGGATTTTGCAGTTCCTTGGTCGAATTTTTTGAGCATTTCCTTACACCAATTAACACGAGCCTTTTTTGAGCTTTGGTCAAATTATGCGGAATCCATCGGGAACAGATCTTTTTCAAAGTTAAATGTTCATGTAAAATCGACTAAACTGCTGTCTTCGATATGCCTAAGGATGTCTCTATCTCACTGTAAGCCACATACCGATCTTCTTCAATCATGTTGCGCACAGCATCGATGTTTTTTAGAATAACCACCAATTTTGGTCGACCTTCACAAAATTCATCACTGACGGACGCACGACCACGGCGAAATTCTGCAAACCAATTGTAAACAGTCTTTTCTGATGGTGCTTCATTACCAAAAGTTGAACGATGCGATTCTATGCATTGTTGTTGTGTTAGGCCTTCACTAAAAATCATTCAACGAAAACCTTCACGTGAAATTTCCTGTTTTTCACCAAATTGCTTTCTTTAAACGCTCACTGTAAAAAATTACTCGGGCAATTTCTAAGCTGCCACTGTTTTCACAATAACAAATGTCAAATTTTACGAAAATAGTAATGACACATCTCAATAGCGCCACCTAGTGGTCGTTTATAAAAACTTAAAAGACTGCCCTCGTTTATTCTGGAAACCATTCCCTACGGAATCTCCTAGCTATATAGAGTTCATATTCTCCGACGAAATTCCCCTTACTATATACCGTGTGCTGACTTTGAATACGCTCTATAGAGAAAATACATGCCTTTGTGGAATCCGTCAATTTCCTGCTCCCCAAATTGAAAAACGCACCCAAAACAGGGTGTACGCAGAAGGGACGTTAATTATCCAGAGGTTACATAATTTTTTTTATTTTTATAATAAGAAATTAAGTGATAAATTCAAAAATGTGATACATATAGTGTAGTAATATCACCAAATCTGATGCGCAATTGCCGTCAGCGTGGTGTAGTGGTGAAGGATTATCTTTGTAATGCGATCTTCGGGAGTTCGAATCCTCCCTTCTGCTTATTTTTTTTATGAAAAATGTTATAGGTATTTCTGTAAATCCTACTGTGTTATATTCTCTAAATACACATCATACAAGAATACATGCATTTTTGTGTTTCATAAGAAACCAAATAATAAAACAATATTATTTAATTGTTAAATTTACTGTTACGCATTTAATAAGGGTATATAAACAAATCAATGATTCCTTGCAAACACTGCAACAGACTTTGGAGTTACTACCAGTAGGTAGAGTTGGAGAGCAAAAAAACCGAGTCAGTGCGATTAGCACTAGCCACTAGCTCTGAGCCAGAACACATTATCAAAAGTGGAACACATTAGAAAAGCTCAATTTATTTTACGGCTAGGTCAAGTGATGATCCTCTAAGGACAATATTAGCTGGGAGGGGTGGATAAACAGTTCATCCAGTACCTGCACCGTTCTCTACAATTCTTATTACCAAAAAAACAGACTGCATTCACAGATAAATGAAATCATTGCTCGACCTTTCTTGTTAAGCCGCAACATCCTTTAGACGAAAACTACTACTTTTTAAAATACCGGTAGCTGTTAATATTTAAACTAAAAATTTTCCGCATATATTTTAATCAGTTTACTCCAACTGGCTCGAGTGTATTTCGCTGTGTTTGTATTCCGAGCTACGGCGCTCGGAGTGTGTGTTAAATTTCTCATTAGTAACTTTCAATTTTTCCTCGGACTGAATAATGTTGGTTAACCTGAACACAACAAAATCAGCAGTTTTTGACGTTTCTGTAACAACTTGTCAAATGCAAATAAATGCACAAAAAACATGTCCGATTTGGTCTCCAAGTGCGTATTAAGAGTGGAAGTAAACGATCCCGTCGAAGAAGATGGTAATTATGGATTACTGGGTTGTATCTAGAGTTACAATTTTTCTTCGGGTGTTCTAGAAGAGACGACCGGTGCCGAAGCCCTAGATGCAGCGGTAGCTTCTCTCAAAACCTCCAGGGGCCAACGCAAAGTTAAAGACATCAGCGTTGAAACGTTCCCGAGTCGATTGGAGTCCCCCAGGGACGACTGGGGATTTTTACCCACCGAAGCAAGAGAGGTTACCCTTTCGGAGCGGGAAGAAATGGAAGATAAAAGCGAAATTGGGTTCTTCAGTGGAAATCCCTTTGTGGAAGTCACCAAAGGGATCTTGCATCTGTACAAGGAAGAGTACGTAACTTAACGGACCATTTTAGTTGTTAGATTTTAGGTTATGAAATTCTACTAATAGTATTTTTCTAGTATTTTAAGCAGCAGAGAAGAGGCGTTGACTTTATGTATAGTAGGGGTCCCGACTTCTATGACTTGCCATGACCTGTTAGGTTTTACCGCACCATGCCACGCTGAAATAGCCCATATTAGAGTTTTACGGGACTGCAGTCCCAACCAGTACATGGCATTGCTTACGTAAGTACAATTTGAAATTATAATTATGTATAAATTTATTTTCATGATATTTATTAATTTTAATTTAACTTCTTATATATCGTCTTCTTTCTTATTTAAGCTTAATAAGTTGGGGGCAACTTAACCTCAATGATAGGGATAATGTTTCTATCATTTTTGATTTGGAACTGATTTTAAGTTAACCCTCAATGTTAATTTTTTTAAGCATCTTTTACAAATCAATATTGAGGTTATGCTGCCACCATTTTTTAATTTGCTTGTAATATTACAATTTTTAGGTTTCGGAATCATTCAGCCGCTAAAGAATTCTATGAAACCTTCAATGGGGCCCCATTTAACACTTTAGAACCAGACAGCCTATGCCGTATTGTTTGGGTTTCCCGAATCGAGTGGGCCCACGATGGCCTACCTCCACCAGGCCACACTGAGCTTCCCACCTGCCCAGTTTGCCTAGAACGGATGGATGAGTCTGTTGATGGGGTTTTAACTATTTTATGCAACCACGCATTCCATGCAAGCTGCTTGGAGCAGTGGAGCGATTCCACATGTCCTGTGTGTCGCTGCGTTCAAAGTCCAGAGCAGGCAGAGAGCTCTGAATGCGAGAGGTGCGGACGGGTGGGGCCTTCTCCGGATGCTCTTTGGATTTGCCTTATTTGCGGACATGTCGGGTGTGGAAGATACCAAGGTGGCCATGCTGCGTCTCACTACCGCGAGACGGGACATTGCTATGCGCTTCAGTTAGGATCGCACAGGGTTTGGGACTATAAAGGAGATAATTTTGTGCATCGGTTGCTTCAGAACAAGGCAGATGGGAAGTTGGTGCCTGCAGAAGGACTCCCATCCGAAGCAGAAGGGGCTCAAGAGAAGGTGGACTCAGTTCAACTTGAATTTACATATTTGTTGACGTCCCAATTGGAGGAGCAAAGAATGTACTTTGAAGAGAAATTGAGTCAGTAAGTTTTAGGAAATTGAAGCTCACTTAAGCAACTTAGTTTGGGAATATTAACATTTCTTTATATTGTCAGTGAGGTAGTCTAACTACACTTTTGCTATGTTGCTGAAGTGTGAATTTAAAACTGAAATTTAACTTCAGTTGTGCTTTCTAATCAGCCTGAGTTAACTTGCAGGGTTATCTAATGCTACTATTGTCATTTTGTAGATGTTTGATTAAATTGAGAAACTTTTACCTCAGTTTGGATTTTAATCTCATAAAATATGAAACATAACCTCACTTCTGTATACTAATCTCAGGGAAACTCAGAAAAGAGGTCTTCTAGCCCCTTTTTTGTTATTTGATTGAGGTCTATAGTTAATATTGACACTTAACTGCATTTCTATATTCTAATCTTAGGGAAAAGAGGTAATCTAACCTCTTTCACGTTATTTGATAGCGTTACGTATTTAATATTGACACATAACCTCACTTCTGTATTCTAATCTCAGGGAAACTCAGAAAAGAGGTCTTCTAAACTCTTTTCTGTTATTTGATTGAGGTCTGTAGTTAATATTGACTGCTTTTCTATATTCTAATCTTAGGGAAAAGAGGTAATCTAACCTCTTTTTCGTTATTTGATTGCGTTACGTATTTAATATTGACACATAACCTCACTTCGGTATTCTAATATGAGGGAAATTCAATGACAAGGGGTAATCTAACCTCTTTTTTTGTTATTTTATTGAGGGTACGTAATTAATATTGTCACTTCTGTATTCTAACTTCTCTGAGGGAACTTAAAGTAAAGTAAAATACATAATCTAAGTTTACTTATGAATTGTAATCTTACTGAGGCAACATAAACTAAATGAGCCAATTTAAGCTCACTATCGTTATTTAATTAAGGTGAGAATTTAGTTTATAAGGTAATCTTCTTTTTCCATGTTAATCTCGATGAAGGAAGAATTTTATTTCAGTTTTGTACTTTAGCTACTTCATTTTAGAAACTTTTACGTTTTGACTTGACTTAAATTAGTCTCCAGTAAAACACTATGCTTATGTGTATTTGCAGGTTAGATAACCAAGCCACGATAGACACAAAACTGCTGCGTGAAAAACTAACCAATTTGTCAGATGAAAACAAGCAGCTCAAATCAAAGTTGGCGAACCTTAACAAAGAGAAGCAAGCAGTGGATAAAAAAGTCGCCCAGCAAGCTACTAAGTAACAATAACTTCTGTTTTTTTTATTATATTCCGCAATGCTAATCTGTATTGTTTCAGACTAACGTCAACCTTAAACGAATTGAACGAGGAACGCCAGCTAGGCAAGGCTCTGCGTGCCAATCAACAACAGTGGCAGAACAAACTTACAAAGTTAGAAGAAAAGTATTCAGAGCTCAAAAGCAGCAAAGAGAAAGAGGTGGCTGACCTGCAGGAACAGCTGAGAGATCTTATGTTTTACATCGATGCGCAGCAGGTAGGTTTAGGTTTTGTCCTGAAATTATAAAAGATTATATAAATTATTTTCTAGGTCATAGCTAAATCAGATGATCGTGAGGATATAGCAGGAGGTACTGTGACGGTGGGGGAAGCCCCGCAGCAGGGTAAATTGAAAAACAAGGCCAGAAGAAAGCGATAAGATTAAAATAAATGTATTTTGGGGTCATTAAAGTAAGGTTTAATTTAATAATACAAATAGGAGTTTGTTATTTTTGTATTCGATAAATCTCAAGCTTAAATTAGTTTTCTATGGAGTTTTATAGGTTTAGCATAGAGTGAGGTTATGATTGGTTTTTGCGTGTAACTTAACTCTGCTTGTGATAATATTGTATTTTTGTCTTTATGTAAATTAAAAATTATTTGAATTCTTAAAATGTTTATATTTTGACAGAAAATCGTACCTAAGTATTGTTTACTTTATACAGGGTGTTAAACAAAGTTCAGACATATATGCACCACTTGAGTGAAATGTATGCCAATCTGAACCTATTTGCATGCTGAAGTATCTTGTTTTAGAGGTCTTGAATAGACTAAATTAAGTATAGGCTAGATATTGCGAGTTTTTAAAATTAGGGTTATTCTAGAATATTAAAGGATCTATTGACAAAATAAATAACTGAAAATAACCAAAATTTGGGCAAACTTAGCGAAATTTGCAAATATAACTGCTTTATTAGTAACCGAATTTCCAAATATAAAAATAGAATAAGAGGCATTGTAGAAAATGTTTGCATTTATTGTTTTTCTAAATATTGCAGTTCAAATTTATCTCAAAAATTTTATGAGTGAAAACTGTCTCAGGCCCCTGTTTAAACGGAAAACTGTGACAAATTTCCTGACATATTAACGCTTTCTTAGTGAGGTTTTATTTTTAATGACAGAAAATGTGTTTGACTTATAAAACCACTATTTCAAGATACTTAGTATATCTTTGCTCTGTTCAAATTCGCTTTACAATGCTGTGAAAAAGCAGTAAATGTTATTTCAGTTGATTTTGAACGCGTCTAATGTAAAATTCAACATTATAACTTGATTTCTGATATTAATTGCGGATCAATCTACTACATTTCACGCCAAGTGGTGTTACAGATAACTCTCTCTTCTCAGCTTACTGAGCTAAGCGTAAGATGATTGAAGCTAATGCAGCTCTAGACGTCTGTCATAATCTATAATTAGTTCAATTGTTTAATAGGCAAATCGATCATTTGTAGTTCAAATAAACGCAGTAGCTTAGATGCATTAGTCGTCAAGCACAGATTAGCCAACTCGAAGAAGTTAAACTTGTAGTGCGTAATCGCCTACGCTAGTTACATTCTTCGAAAATGTGGCTTTAATTCGCACATAATGGGGAACCATCATTCGCACGAGAACAAGCGTAATAAGGGCGAAGACTCAGTTCCCTCATCTGCGGCCAGTTCCACTAACAGTTCTCGTAAGGATATTTCCAGGAGCCCCTCGGCATCGGATATTCAAGACAGGCCTTCCAATTTGTTACCCCTGGAAAAGCTTGCCAAGGTATGCTTATCTTTATCTTATCTGCTGAAATGATGTTTTCGTGAAATGACTAGCGAAATATCAACTTGTCCGTTATCGTCAATTATATTGTTTTGTTTGTTGGTTTTCATGTTTTTTTTTTAATAATTGGCGGTAAATTCAAACTTCGAATTCTTGCAGATTTTAGTCAACAAGTGCCAACAACAGGAAGGTGTAAATGGAATCACTTCTACTGTTTTCACGGTAAGAGCTTTTTTTAATAATGTATATGATTATAATAATAAAATAAAAATTGTTACTTGTGGGTCATTTTTACTTTTTATAATGATTGACTTTAGAATCTGCTTATGTAAATTATTTCACATACTCATTGGGAAATAGTCGATTGTACTTTAGACACTAATTTCGTTCTAACTCATTGTAATTTAACATTTTCAGAAATATTTATTTCCACGCTACCCCCTGTTTTCGGAGAAGTTTTACAGCTACCTGCTCGTATTGTCCAAGTCCAAAAATAGTTACATGAATTCTTCGCAGTTCAAGCAACAGTGTGAGAAATTCCTTAGCGTAAGTACCATAAAACTCCAATCCCAGTTACCTAACACCAACGTACTTTAGATATTGGACGATGAAACTGTACGCAACATCCTCGTGCGCATGTTTTCAAGTGATGGTGAGAACTTAACCACCGAAAGCATGAGATCACTGCTCATGTGCTCGTATCATGTGGCAATGGATCACTACTCGGAGGGCCCCCAAATGTGCCTCGGCATTAATAAAACATTGACAGCAGTTGTTGATGGTTGTTTCCACACAAAGAAGTCGTTATCGTGCCAGTTTGTAGCACACTGGATCGAAGCAAATTGTCCCCGGTTGCTACTTGCCCTGCATAGATATGCCGTACATTCTTTGGCCACATCGTATAGAACTTTGGAGACGGATGATCCCCATTTAGCTGCAGGTATGCTATTTGTAGATTCATTGTCTGCTTAAATTGATTTTGGGGTAAATGTGAGATTTCAAGTTAACTTAAATGCTTCGCTTTTTTTAATTTTATAATATGAAGGAGGTTTTCATGCCAGTTTTATTTAATCACAGGTCTTGTTGAGGATAAAAAGGAAGGTATTAGCATTTATTTGATGTTTCCTATTTTGTTGCATTATCTTATGCTAAACATAAATTCTTGTAGGTTTGGAGTTGGCAACGCCAGTTTTAGAACAGCCGTCGCCCTTCACTCAAGGCAAGCATGCCCATCCCTACCTCTTGCAGATGAGCATGTCGTGGTTGCTGGCGGGTGCGCTTCCACCACTTTACTCTCGCCCCCAACGGGCTCATTCACCTAGCAACAGTGGCGTTGGTATGTGACATTGTTAACATAACCTCTATTGTAGAGATAAAGTGTTGTGACCCCTCACTGCAAAGCTATTCTAAAATTCCATTTTGGTGAAGAAATTCTTAGTAAGGGCCAAACAAAACAAAAGTAATATGTAACTTTACTTTGCTAATCCATGAAGACACTTAGCATGAGTAAAACAGAAGGTAAAGGAAATTTTATGTTACCGGTATAGGACGGCCTTGAAGGGATTTTTTTCCGATTTCAAATTAATGACTTAAATCTGTACAAAGTCAAGCAGCTTGAAGGCTTATAGTACTGAATTATTTTTTATACCCTGCAGGGAGCATAGGGCGTTCGTGGACGTTGCATGTTTTCTTTACTGGTATTTTATAACTCATAGTTGCAATTTAATAATTTAATAACTTGAACTTACAACTTCTTACCTGAAAATTTCAAATTATTAACTTCAAATTTGTAAATGATGGTAGGTAGATCGTACCTGCATATTGAACATTGTAGCCATTGTACCAACAGATTTGATGTACTTATTCACTTGATTCTTGACTCTACTGCCTGAATCTTGCCCTGTAAGCTATACTTACATTCACGTTTAAGGGAATCCCCTGGATTCAAATTATTAACTCGGGATATTATGAGCTACAAAGTTGCAATGCTGTGTCATTAACCCTTAATTGGTCTAGTGGGGTTCGCAAGAATCCCAACGTGATTTGTAGAATTTATAACTTGTATGTATTTCATCCAGTAGGGCTGGCATTCCACGTAGTTTCAACTGGTGTTAGTGACAACTCACGGCAGAAGTTTGACTAGGTTAACAGTGGTGTGTAGTTAGTTATTAATAATTGAAGACGTCCACACCCCACCAGACTATGCGGTTAAAAAAGTGTTTTCTTTATTTTTATCATATTGTTTCTATTTTTTGTAGGTTTAGTGGTTATTGTTTGTCTAGGCTTTAGAGCAAGTAATGTGATTCAAGATGGCAGGCAACCCTTCTTCTAGCAACGCTTTAACTATGGCCTAATTAGAGGCTATAGTAGGTGATCCAGTGTTTGACTCGGAAGATGAGAGCGATGCGGAAATAAATGAACTTGAAGTCAGCGATCATAACACTGCATCAGACTATTCGTCAGATGAAGCAGAAGATGTAAATTCTGAATCAGGCGATGGATCTGATCAATACGACAAAAATAATTTTTATTACGGAAAAAATCGAAATTATAAGTGGACAAAAAAAATGTTAACGGCGTTTTTGTACAACTGCTAATAACATTGTTTTGCATTAGCCGGGCGCCAGGGGAGAAGCAAAAAATGTTGAAGCAGGAGATATATTGTCAGCATGGAAATTATACATAACCGATAAAATGCTGCAAACAATTGTCACTCACACGAATGTCAAAATAACAGAAAGAAGAGCCAAAATGGCAAATTCCTCTCCGTCGTTTGCAAAAGATATGGATATTGTAGACCTGAAAGCTTTCATAGGTTTACTTTATCTAAGTGGAATTATGAAATCTGGTCGTGAAGGCTTGTTCGCTAGCGATGGAACTGGTTAAGATATATTTCACGCAACAATGGGCATAAATCGCTTTTTTATTTATACTATTGACCCTAAGATTCGACGACTACAACACTAGAGAAGCCAGGAAAGAAACCAACAAGTTGGCGGTAATTCGTGGTATTTGGGAATCATTTATTTGCAATTGTCAGTCCCTGTAATACTTGCAAAATCTCACTATCGACTAAATGGTGGTACCTTTTCGCGGACGATGTAGTTTCAAAATGTACATGCCTAAAAAACCCGCGAAATACGGCATAAAAAAATGTGCCTGTGTGATTCACGTACGAAAATAATTTGTCTGTGCCAACAAGTGAGTTTTAAAACTTCTAACAAATAATATTCGTCGTACCAACAAAAACTTAACTGTAGACAACTGGTTTCCATCCATTGAGCTCTGCCAGAAAATGACCGAAAATGGTTTAACAGTTTTATTTACTTACTTAATCCTCTTGACTCCGTTCGGAGCATAGGACTTCTACAATTTCCCGCCATTGTTCTCTATTTTTTGCTTCTCTCTTTATTTCCCTCCACCTTTTCCCTTTTTCTTCTAATACTCCATTTATACTTCTTTTCTATGTTTCTACTGGCCTGCCTTATTTTCTTTTTCCGATAGGGTTATATTCTAGTGCTTGTCTGGTTATGTCGTTATCATCTTTCCGTAGTGTGTGGCCTATCCATTTCCACTTTTTCCTATTTATTTCTTTTGTTATTTTTTGTTCCCACAAATCTTTATTAGTAATTCTGTTGGGCCAATATATTTTTAGAATTTTTCTTAAGCATTTGTTGATAAACATTTATATTTTATCTATCTATTTTCCATGTTTCTGCTCCGTATAATACTACGCTTTTTACATTTGTATTGAATATCCTGATCTTGGTTTTTGTAGACAGCTCGTTGGATTCCCGTGTTTTCCGAAGCATATAGAATACGTTTTGTGCTTTTCCTATTCTGTTCTGTATATCTTCTTCTATTCCTCCATTATTTTGCAGTATACAACCCAGGTAACAGAATCTTCCAGGATTTTCTATCATTCCTTCTATTGATATTCCCATTTCTCTTGGTGTGTTTATTTTCATTATCTTTGTTTTTTCGGTATTTATCTTCAGCCCTATTTTCTTTGCTTCCTTCGCAACTTTCTCTGTATTTTTTTGTATGTGTTCTCTTTTTTCGGATAGCAGGCAGATATCATCTGCGAATTCAAGATCCTCGAGTTGTCCAAATGCGTTCCATCTTATCCCGGTTTTATTACCTGTAGCCTTCTCCATCACCCAGTCCATTAGTATTGGAAATATTGTAGGGGACAGCATACACCCTTGGCGTACCTCACTTTCAATTTTTATTTCGTCTGTCAATGTTCCATTATGTATGATTTTGGCGGTGTAATTTTCATAAAACACTTTCATTATCCTAATATATTTGGGTGGGATTCCATAATTGTTTAGGATTTTCCACATTCTTTATCGATTGATTTGGTCGAACGCTTTTTCGAAGTCGATAAAGTTGATGTATACTTTGCTCTGCCATTCCATGGTTTGCTCTATTATTATTCTCATCGTACAAATATGTTCTACGCATGCTCTTTTGGTTCTGAATCCTGCCTGATTTTGCCTTATTACTTTGTCTATTTCTCTTTTCATTCTCTCTAATATTGTTCTCGTCATTATTTTGCTTGCTACACATAGCAGGGTTATCGCTCTCCAATTTCCGCATTTAGTTTGGTCTCCTTTCTTTCGTATTTTTATTATCATGCCCTGCGTCCATTCCTTCGGTACCTGCTCTTCATTCCATATTTTATTTATTAGTGTGTGTAATATCTCAGTTGATGTTTTTATATCGGTCTTCAGCAACTCCGCGGTGACATTGTCTATACCCACTGCCTTTCTATTTTTTAGTTGTTTTATTGCACTTCTTATTTCTTCTTTCATAAATTCTGCCATTTCTAAGTTCAACATTATTTCATTTCCCTCTTCTTCTTCGAGCTCTTGGATCTATTTCTTGTTGTCTATATAGTTCACTAAAGTATTCCATCCATCTTTCTATAACTTTTTTCGTTTTTTATTATTTTTCCATTTTTATCACGCACATGTGCATTATTTACGGTTCTGTTACCTTTGTCGCTAAAGCTTTTTGTCGTTTCATATAATGTTTTGCTATCATTATTTCTTGCTGCTTCCTCTGCCGTTTTCATCATTTCCTCTTGGTGTTCTCTTTTGTCTTTCCTCGCACTTCACTTCTGTCGATATCCTTCTTCGAGTACTTTCTTACATTCCTGGTTTTTTGTTCCTAGCATATTTTGTTTTAATTGTCTTTGTTCTTCAATCGTTTCCCAGGTTTTCCTGGACATCCATGTTTTATTAGTCCCTCTTTGAATCCCCATCGTTTCTTTTGCTGTTTCTTTGTATATTTCCACATTCTTCTATGGTATAGTCCATCATGTTTCCCTCTTCAGCATATTTTTCTCAGAGCCTTTTTCTATATTGTTCTATACTTGCTATATCTCTGCTCAGCCATTGTATGTTATATTTTTCTCTTTGACTTTTATTTGGTGTTCTTGTTCTTGCTAGTTTTATATTTATCTTTGCTCACATTAGATTGAGGTCTGACCCTACATCTGCTCCTCTCGTAGCCCCGATGTCTAGTAGATAGTGTCGCCACTATCTTTCTATAGTAATGTGGTCAATCTGATTTTTTGTTTTGCCGTCGGGGGACATCCAAGTTACTTTATATATATTTTTATGTGGAAACAAGCTGCCTCCTAATACTAAGCTATTATGCATGCAAAAATCTATCAGTTTTTCGCCATTTTCGTTTGCTGTTCCTATTCCTTCTCTTCCCATTGTCATTTCTCTACTTTCATTATCTTTGCATTCATATCACCTACTATTATCAGTATGTCTCTTTTATTCTTCTTTTTTATTAGCTCATACGTTGTCTGTAGTTGTTCGTAGTATTCTTCTTTTTCATTTGTTGGGGCTTATATGCTGATTATGGTTGTGTTATAGAACCTAGTTTTGAATCTAGCCATGATGATTCGGTCTGATATTCCTTCGCATTCCCTTAAGAATTGTGCTGCTTCCTTGCCCATCATAAACGCTACTCCACTTTCGTTTCTGGGGTTTTCATTAGTCTTTCTGCAGTATATTACAGTTTTTCCATTTTGCAGCTTTATTTTTCCGCATCCCTTCCATCTGATTTCGCTCAGTGCCAGTATTTCTACGTTTTTTCTGTCCATTTCTTTTGCTACTTGATTTGTTTTACTTGCTTCATTCATTGTTCTTACTTTCCAGAATCCAATATATACCTATTCTCTTTCTCGTGTCCATTTCCATAGCTAGTGTCGTCTTCGTTTTTTCCGTCCGGTTTCCGAGGCTTGTAGAAGTTTCTTTAGCATAAATGGTTTTTTACGTGGTTGGGTTGCTAGCCCTGCGCACAACCCTCCACTTTTCTCAGCAGGGCTTGGGCAAACACAAAGCGACAAGTGAGCTCAACATTATTTGGACATAATGAGAACATAACAATATGTTCCTTTGTACCAAAAAAGAATAGAGGAGTAGTATTGTTATCTACTGTGCATGCAGATCAAGCTGTTAGCCAAGAAAATGGTAAACCTGACATAATCGATGATTATAATATCACAAAAATTGGAGTTGATGCACTAGATCAGCTTTTCCGTATCAAGACGTACACGACTTTAGCCAATGGTTATACTTTTTGCAATGCTAAATATAACAGGAGTTAACGGTATGATAATATCCAAATGTCAACCCGCTGAAAACGATACAAAACAAATAATGATTATGGCCCTTGGAAAGGGACTAATTCAAGAACATATGAACCGCAGGGATTTGGCACGTTTGCCACGAGACCTGAGAGGTATAACTTTAAAACAAGCAAAGAAAGAAGACCCTGTAGCTGTGCCAGAGCAGGAGCCAGTAAGAAAATCAAGATGCCATCACTGTCCACGGAAAAAGGGCGGAAAAATTAAAACTACATGTGAAATGTGCAAGAAACACATTTGCCCAGATCATTCTCATTTTGTTTGTGAAAATTGGTTTCCTAATCTCAATAATGTGTAAAAAAAAAGTTAGCATAAACGTTTTCATTTTTAAATATCTTTTAATATTTAATACCAGACCGTATCGGTGATTTTAATTCACTAGACCAGTTAAGAGTTAACTCAAAGACTGGAGGACAAACTTAGTGGCAAATTAATTTTATTCTCTAAACAGATCCAAAACTCGCTTTATTTTATTCATCTAAATGCTCCCCCAAAATGGGTTTGAGATCTCCTTTTTCTCTTTAACCGGGTTTAGGGGAATCCCCCGAATTCAAATTATTAATTCAGAATATTGAGGTACGAAGTTCTAATGCTGAGTTATAAATTAATATTTGGAGTACGAAGTTAGTTGCAAATTAATGTTATTCTCAAGACAGATCCAAGTCCCTTTCTTTGACAAATCTAAATAACCCTGAAAATGGGTTTGGGATTCCCCTATTCCTTTCTATCCGAAAAATACCAGAATTGCGAGTTTCCCACACTGATACAGAACTTCTCTTTTCTAGGATTGTCAAGCCAGGCCTTTTTAATGAAGCTTCTGTGTGCCGTACCGTCGCATTGGGTCAACCTTTATGAATCTGACGAGCAAGGGCTAGGTGCTAACCGTTTCATGCATCATGTTTTGGCCTACAAGGGTGCTACCTTGTGTTTGTTGAAGGTAGATGGCGGCGCTGTGTTCTGTATAGCTTGCCCCAATGAATGGAAAGAGTCGCATTTGTACTGGGGTGGTGAAGAAGCGGCACTTTTCCAATTGCTTCCAAAGTAAGCTCGAATCAAATACCACTGTGTAGGTATTTTTGGTCATTTTAGATGTTTTATCCCCATGTTTTACTTTTGAGGAAGAACTAATTAATAATTTTTGTCTTTGTGGTTCTGTCCAACTAATTTGAGGTTAGGTGTGTGTAAGTCAATTATTTTACACTTTTTTAGGTTTTCATTGTTGGAAAAGGGTTCGAAGAGCCTGTACCTGAACACAAGCATACGTGGATACCCCCAAGGCTTGCGCGTAGGTAAAGACCCGCGCAGTCCTATTATTTCAATTAATGCAGGATTTGAAAAGGTACATTTTGCAGCGATTTACTCCCATAAGTGACTGAGTTTTTGCAGATGGAATACCGTAAAATACCCTACAGTCTGGAATGTATAGAAGTATGGGGTTGTGGTGATCAAACAATGCGAGAGGCGCAGCTGGACGTGAAGAAGTGGGAGGTGAAGGAGGCCGAGCGGCAACGGTGTGTCAAATTAAGTGCTGCCGACTGGCTTGACCATCCGGATCGGTATCTCTTGGAGCTAGCAGGGCGGCCACAGTACAATAATCAAAATCCACCCTCATAATGTCTCTGATTTCTTCCTTTACAGTACTTAAATTTTGTCGGAAATGTAACTTAATTATGTTGTTTTAGCTTAATGGGTTCTAGGTGCTGTCCAGTGCCTTTGTGTGAAAGATTACTGTACTTACGGCAATTTAATGCAACATTCCGAGTCATTTTATTATATTTTATAGTTGTGCGGGACAACCTGATATTGCTTGGGTGATAATTATCGTGTGGAAAGTCTATTGTTAACAGTGATGATGATGATAATAACAGGGAATGCTCATGTAATCTAGTTATGAAGTTGTTAAACGCATTGGCAAAAGTATTATTGTACCGTTTTGTTCACTTGTGATTCCATTTTCTCACGATGTTATGTAGGCTAAAAAAAATTTACATGTTAGGCGAATTAATTAACACTTAAAGGCTGTTGTGTACGTTATTTTTATATAATACAGAGATGACGTAAATAAAGTGTTTGAATAACCATTTTGTTTCTAACTTCACTTAATTAGGTGAGTTGATCTTGAGCTTGGGTGGACTGTTAATGATTGTTTTTAAATGTATAAGATGCGGAATATTAATCTCGTATCTTTTATCAGTGTATTCAATGACTGTTTCGGATGCTCTAGACAAATTCTGATTTAGAAATATGTAACTGTAAATTTAGATAATATTCGACAACACAAAAGTGCGGTTATATAGCATTTATGAACCACGTAAATGAGGTAGTTGTAGAATCAATAGGTGATGGGATGTCGATATAGAAAATGCTGTAACTGAAAGTGAGGTTATGCTCCTGTTGCATTTACGCGCCAGAAAATTGCGGTTATGTGTCGTGCTGGACAGTCAAAGATTATGTATGAAGCTGTTTCCTCCTCTTCTTCACATAATCTACAGAGTGTGTCTCCTCTGTATGCACTGATTGTATGAAGGTGTTTCCGCCGGTGGCAGTGCCCTGTAATAAGATGGAGGAGACATCAGTTGTTAGTCTGCGAAAAGGCGTTCCAATTATATTCTTCCGCAGTTTTTGTCCCTGTACTGCCTCTCAGAAGCAGCTTAAAACGGAAATCCTGCGCTGGTACACAACCCCCTGGAACCCCCCACACCCACTACCCCAATTTTCCTAAATCTTACCTAAAAACACCACTCTGCGATGAGTCTCGGGTCTTAGAAAGGCATAACCATAAACATAATTTATTACACAAGGGGGCTAGTAACCAAAATATTTAGAAAACAGCTTTATTGACAACTATATGAGCTTACAATAAATGTAAATGAATTTGTCAAAAAATATTATTCCTACATTCGGCCCAAGGAATGTGTTGTGTAATGGTCTACATTTTTACTGCTGTTCGGATGCTTTGTTTGGGGATACGAATACAGGTTTTGGCCCAATAAACGGGGTGGATGCACCGGTATTCGCGAGGAAATCTGCTTTTTCCTTTGCCTCTACCCCCGTGTGCCCAGGCACCCATATGAGCTGAACTACGAACTGCGTTTTTCTTCTCTTAATTTGGAAGTAATGCGAGGTGATTCAAGTGCTTTTAAAGCTGCTTGACTGTCAGATAAGATGCTTACGCGTTGTTGTGGATACCCGCGTTTTGCATTTTCCTGGATACATTGCATTATTGCAAAGATTTCAACTTGAAAGATTGTGGCCTTATTTCCCAGGGTAGGCAGGAAGGTCCTCCCGAGGACCACACTTCACCATCACAGACCAGGAAATGTGGTCCTCGGGAGGACCTTCCTCAAGAAAGGGTCCCTCCAGTGGTATACGGATGGTTCGAAGATGGAAGGAGGACGAATTGGAGCGGGGGTCTATGGTCCCGGTTGCCGTATTTCCGAACCCCTCGGTGCCTTAACTACCATCTTCCAGGCTGAGATTTTTGCCATAAACCTCTGCACCAAGATAAACCTCAGGAAGAGATATTAAAAGTGCAACAGTTGACATCCTCACAGACAGCCAAGCAGCAATAAAGGCTTTAAAGGCCTCCATTTGTGAGTCGAAGCTAGTCTGGGAGTGACTGAACAACCTCAACCAACTGGTAAACAGCAACCAGGTTACTTTGTGGTGGGTGCCAGGGCATGAGGGCGTACCAGGCAATGAAAAGGCCGACGAGCTCGCAAAACGCGGAGCATCGACGCCATTTACTGAACCTGAGCCTTGCTGAGGAATACAGAAAAGCCACATAAAACAGGCGGTCAAACTATGGGAGAAACAACAGAAGTCCTCATAAAGGCAGAATATATCAGGACAACGTCAGGCAAAACAGTTCACGACTGCTTCGTAAAATAAAGCAAAACTTGTTTTGTTCCTCAACAGGATGGAATTGAAAACCATCACAGGCCATCCAACATTAAAATACCATATTTTTAGGATTGGTAAAGGTGACGATCGAATCTGTCCAGCGACATTATAAGGTTTATCAATAGCCTACAACTTCTCTAACAAAGAAATGGCT
Organism: Limonius californicus; assembly: GCA_014611495.1. Taxonomy (NCBI): domain Eukaryota; kingdom Metazoa; phylum Arthropoda; class Insecta; order Coleoptera; family Elateridae; genus Limonius; species Limonius californicus. The sequence continues at coordinate 22,422 of JABXWE010000625.1, read as the reverse complement.
CATAAGTTACAAAAGAACCATTAAGGGTCAAAGTGACGGAATGCATATGTCACAGCCAGATTGCAAATTCCGTCTTTTTTTAAAACGACTAGGCGTTTTACAAAACGCAGCCATTTTGTCCAATCTTCGTTGAGTTACCAATATTTTACAATCCGGCTAAGATTTTTAGTCGTTTTTGTAAAACAACGAAGAATGTGTAACGTTCCGGTTTTGTACGCCTCATTGTTTTGCTTTAGATTTTCATTTTCGCAATTTGGGTTGCATATATTTTAATATTTTGGATTTATTTGAATTTCGAATTCGTAACTTTTCGTCTTGCATTCGTTTAACTTTTACTTGTTTGATGTATGCTACGCGGATCGGGGAAGTTAGTTGAGAAATCCTCGTGGTAGTGCATGTAGCTTCGGTTCTATAGTTAGCTGTTGTAAGCTAGGGATGGATCTCCCAATTTGACCGTAGTTGTTAGAGGAATTTTTCCTTATGCCGTCGTTCCTTGGGATTGTTTGCCCTCTTTGGAGGAACGCTAGGACGTGTATGAGAATTAATTTTCCTAGGGTTTTTGCCCAATTTGATTGTGCCATTGACCTAGAGGTTCCTTATCGCCGAAATGTCATCGTTTTATTTTATTGAATTACATTGTTAGATCTATTATGTTTGACTCTAGGTATTGAGTAACGAGATCTCGTCGACTTCGAATACTTGGTAATTTAGTCGCGTTGTATAGATTTGTAATTTTGATTATTATAATAACTTGAATTTGTTCTTTCACTTTATTGCTTCCCGTAAATTGTCTTGCCGATTTTTATAAATAATGTTCTCTTTCAAAAATTTTGTGTGTTACCATGTTGTTAATCTTCCAGTATGTTGATCTTGTTGTCATTTGCTGTGCATTAAAAGTTTAATTGTCCGGAGTTTCTTGTTTGGTTGTGTCTTTCTTTCCCCATAGTTTTTCTAAGTTGCAATAGTCAAAGGTAAGTTAGATTCCAGGGAGGTTCCTGTTTTATCCATCGTGACATCGTCGAGGACTAAGGTTAATTTTCAAAACAGGTGGCGCCTAGGCTTTCTATTTAACCCCCCCCTTCTTCGACTTGAGCTGGTCGACCCTTACTCTCGACACCTGAAACTTACCGGTAGTTTTTTTTTATTGCCCTTAGTAGTCAGTATTATGGTTGTTGCCAACTAGGCGTTACAAATGTTCAGCCACATTGTCCAATTGGAAATTTTACCGTCTGTCTTACAATCTGGCTAAAGCATTTCCGTCAATTTTTAAAACGCCTAACTTCTATATTTTAAATTGTGCGGGATTGTACAACAGAGATTTGATTCCAGCCAGAGCGTTTGCTTACCCTACTGATTATTTTTGATTTATTATTTAATAAATTAATAATATTGTGCCAAATAATATTTTTATCATGGAGGACAGCCACGAGGGCAGCGATACTTCACTAAGAGAAGCTGTTTCTAAAATTTCCAAGTTTGGAGGACAGGGTTTTAAAAAATGTCTGCAAACCGAGTAAAATTCAACGCCGTTCCAACAGATGTCTTTGCTTCAAGGCGCAAGCAAAGTGCAATAGCAGATGCCATTTTAGCGGCCCATGTAAAAATAAATAATTTTTCGATGTTTTTATCTTATAATTCTTTTTTTAAATATGTTATAAAAGAGTATATTTTTTATTTTAAGCATTTACACTATATGGTTTTTAAATACTATTAAGTAAAGAGTTTTAGTTGTGTTGTGTAAGTAGGTACCTACTTACAGAAATAATATAAATATTTTACTATTTTTTCGTAATTATTTCATTTTAGAAAATGACGGTAATGGTTTAGGCTTTTTAGAAAGTGACCAAACAATTTATGCGTTTCATAAATTGACGGAAATGGTCTTTTAGCCAGAATATAAAGCAAGCAGTACTATATTCGATTTGACAATGTGGCCAAGCATACTTCGTCGTTTTATAAAATGACTAAACATCTTAGCCGGATTGTAAAATGATACTAACTTAACGAAGTTTTGACAAAATGACCGCCCTTTATAAAACGCCTAGTCGTTTTATAAAAAGACGGATTTTACTTTCTGGCTACGACACATATAAAGGCCAAAGCCCTAACATCCAATAATAATAATAATATATGCATTGTTGTGTACCTATACCCGCGTTTTGCATTTTCCTGGATACATTGCATTATTGCAAAGATTTCAGTTTGAAAGATTGTGGCCTTATTTCCCAGGGGTACATTAATGTTCTCTTTTGTTCTTTGATCATATATTCCGGCCCCTGTGCCTTTTGCTGCTGCTTAGTATGTACTAAGTATCAGGTTCCATAGGAGGGGGGATAACTCCCACCCCCCGTGGACAGCCCTTGGCAGCATGTACCCTGAGAGTTTCTTCTCCCAGACAAGCCTGAATTTAGCGCCTTGCTAGCATGGTTTTTATCCATCTGTTTGTGATGTCGTCGACGGCATGTTTTCGCGTGGCAGAGATCATTGAAAGGAGGTGTTATCGAATGCCCCCTCTATGTCCAAGAAGAGAGCTAAAGCTAGTTTTTTGTTGATTATTGACGCTTCTTCCTTACCGAGAAGTTTGTGAACCGCGGATTCACATGCCTTTCCTGATTGATATGCATGTTGATTACAATTCAGGGGATTGGCTTTTATAGCCCCGTCTCGTATGTGCCTGTCTATCAGTTTCTCCATAGTCTTTAAGCAGAAAGACATTCGGCTGATTGGTATGCATTTGGCTGGGTGTACGATACTCGCCCTGGTTTGGGAATGAAGGCCACCTTGGTGGGCCTCCACGCCAGTGGGAGATAGTTTCCCGCTAGGCATAAGCGGAAAATTTTTATCAGAAACGGTACTAGGAAGTCAATTACCTGCTGCAGTAGAGCAGGGAATACTTCATCTGGTCCGGGCGATTTATAAGGTAGGAAAGCCACTCTAGCCACTTCCCATTCATCCTTTGAAGGTTTCCTTGAGAAGTGGCTAGGCACTGGCTGTGATGCTATATCAGTCCGAACAGCCATTAAAGATCCAGGAAAATACGCTTGGATTAGCATTTCCAGCGTTTCCCTTTCACTTTTAGTGTAGTCCACTGTCGGTTTAAGCATATTCCCGACTGGGGTTATGGGGTCTTTAGATAGAACTTTGTGGAGGCGTGCTGTTTGAGTTGTGTTTTCAACATCTCTGCAAAAACTCCTTCACGAGTCCGTTTTCGCCTTGCTTAGAGCTTTGTTGTACTCAGTTAGAGCGTGGGCATGTGGGCCCCACTCTCCGGTTCTTTTCGCTCTGTTGAAAAGCTTCCTTGCCTTTTTCCTAAGGTTGGCGAGGTGTTCATTCCACCATGATTTTCCTGTTAGTCTGCCTCGAGGTCAGTGGGCAGTTGTTTTCATACGACGTGGCATACATATGGCTTCATTAAGTTGTTCCACAATAACCTTAATGTCAGCCGGAATTTGGGCTTGGGATTTAACCCGCGATAGTTTACTTAAGAGTTCCTACCTGTAAGTGTCTCAATCGGTTTTCCTAGCATTTCGATAGGTTACCGTAGTCTTCTCAAAATGTGCTAGTGAGTAGTTAATGTGATGATCAGACATTGAAGGTTCATTGAATATTTGCGGTTTTATAACCCTGTCTTGCAAGTCAGCTGTGGCCAGAATTATGTCAATGATTTCCTGTCGAAGCCGAGTTACAAAAGTGGGCTCGTTGCCTCGATTAATATTTGTAAGTTGTTACTTATCACATATTCCAGGAGATCGATTCCTCTCTGATTTGTGTCTGAGCTGCTCCAAGCAGTGTTGTGTGCGTTGGCGTCACAGCCCGGTAAGAACTAGAGGTTGTTGGCCTCACAAAACGTTACAACATCCATCAATTCTCTGCTAGGTGGAGGGTTGGGGGCATCATATGGAAGGTATACGGAGGATATTACTACTTACCTACCTCGAGTTGCCTTCCCTGACTTGCTTCAGTTTTATGGTTGTCACATCCCTGAAACAGAAGTTGTATAGAGACATGTATTTTACTCCCTTCTTCACATAAAATCATGACCTAGGTTTGTCACAAGATTTGTTATATATGAACTCACCCATGGCTTGTCCGAGTCCCATTACCTTGCCCTTTACTATCTATGGTTCCTGGATAAGGGCCACGTCTACGTTCTCGGCTAGGATACGACTGCATAGAACAGCCGTGGCAGCCCTACTGTGCTGGGGTTTACTTGTAGTAGCCTCTCTGCATTTACTGGTACTTACGCCATCTTGTCCAGTAGGAGGGGGGGGGGCACATAGGCATTTGAAAGTTGCCCTACTTAGGCCCAGGCATGACTTCATGTCCAGGTTACGAAGGATTTTTAACGATAGTTCATCAATCAGCATGATCGCTGTCCTGCCATTGGGTTCCGTCGTGCTGTTGATGAAACGCCAATCCTCCGTCTTGGTCCTTTATTCTAGGTCTTCAGGAGGTCAAGGATTACCTTCTGCGATTTGGTACTAAAGGGTTTGGGAGCCCACATTAGCATTTTGGCCGATTTCAGGACTTCTCTAGAGTGACCTAGTTTAAGGCTGGCATCTTCCCATAGCTGGAGGTTCGGAATCGTGAATATCAGCCATGATTTTGTTTCCTCGCCTTTGCAGGGTAGGACGACTGCTCCTTTCTCAAAGTAGCAGCTGTTGAACTGTGGGTCTGTTCCTTCCTTTCCGGGTTCGATTTGGTCCAGACCTGAGAAGCTATGGCCATTTTGATTCCCTTAAGGGTTTCCTTAAAGGTTTCTTTTCCCACTGCATTCTCTTCGGTGCAGGGTTTTTTCGTAGAGGTGCTGGGTTGGGAGTTAGGAGTGCTCCCGTTGGACCTTTGCTTCTTTGTGGGAGGTGTCTTAGCCGGTATGTCGGAGCTGACAGCTATTTCGCCTTCCTTCTTTGCAGTGGAGGCTTGTACTAAAGGGCACAAGGGCACGTGCCCACCCAACCACCAAGATAAACACAGAAAGAAATTCGCATGTAATTCAGTGCATTATTTTAATTTCATTATTTTAACGATGGTATCAATTTTTCCTTCTGCACCACAAGCGCGGCTAACACGCTCAAAACTATGTTCCGGGGAACGCTCTGATTTGTACCTATGTAGAGGATGATTCGGTTGCCTATCGGTTATCTTCGCTATACGCGATATACCAGGCGAATTGGACACCGAGCACATTGTTCCCGATTTGCAGTCAACGTTTGAATTTGGACTTAGGAGCGCTGTTTTCGCGCAATCGCGCGTTTGAATTCAAAGACGAAAGTGACGTTTTTTCAATGATGGAAGTTAAATTGTGTGCAAAAAGATCGACTGAACGCATTGGCGGTCCTATCAATAGAAAAGAAGTTCGTCCAGTCTATCCCGGATTTTGACAACAAAGCCATAGACGTCTTTTCCAGCATGAAAAATAGGAGAATGGATTTTATGTATAAAAAATAGGTAAGTTTTTTCTTGTGCCCACCCTCTTTCTTAACTCACGAGCCGCCACTGCTTCTTTGTCTCCGTCACCTCGCCGGCAGGAACGTGAGAGCTCTTGGCTTGGTTCAGGTTTGGTTTGTTCGGGCGGTTCTTTCTATGGCGTATGGGTTCCCCAATGCCTTCGCCGTTCAATTGCGGCCTTGCGATGCTGTGCGTCAGAAGGACGTTTAATGGAATTTGTTTCGACACATGGAGATTAACGTTTCAGCCTCCGGGTCGTGTTCACTCTTTCCTCAGCCCATGGTTATTTCTACCACGTCCGATATCGGAGATCTTAGTAGGGCGTCATCATCCCCACTGGAGGTGTTGGTCGCATTTAAATTTACATCCATAATGGTCCCACGATTTGGGGGAAATAAACTCGACACGAATGGAGTCCCCTGCATACATGAAAGGCTGAATACAACGGGGTGTACCTGGTGTGCCGAGGTTAGTCGCTAGTAGCCAGGCTTCCTTCTGGCTATGCATCCCTTCACTGGAGGGCTGTGATGGCCATCTTTATTTGTCGGCATTTTTCTGTTGCGACCCATCTGCTGCAATGCCGTCTTTGGGTTTCTTAATTATTTATGGTATATATCAGTGGGCGAGGGTGCAACTGCCGGTTCGGGCCACAAAAAGGTTGATGCGAGCCTTGTCTCGCCAAGGTATCAGTCTGCTCGTTGCCATATACGAGGTGTGTAAATTAAGTAATGAGACTGATTTTTTTCAATTTTGCTTAATTCGAAGTAAATTACAATTCAACAATGTCTCCTTCAAAGTAACTGCTTGGGAAGGCACACAGCGCTGGAGACGGTTCTTCCACTCCTCATAGCAATGCTGGAACTCGGATATTGGAATAGCCTTCAGCTGGCCGGTTACAGCCGTTTCAATGTTTTCCATTGTCCCAAAATGATGTCCCTTGAGGTGATTTTTCAGTTTCGGGAAGTGGAAAAAGCCACAAGGACTCGAATCGGGCGAATAAGGAGGCTGAGAAGCCACAGGAATGTTCTTACTAGTCAATAAATCGTTTATTGAAATTGTTGTGTGACAAAGCGCATTATCGTGATGCAACTCCCAGTTGTTCTTGATGTTTGGTCTCACAACCAGACCCTTTTTCGAAGTCTTTCAAGAACCTTTCTGTAAAAGTGTTGATTAACCATATGGCCTTGAGGCACAAACACTTTGTGAACGATTCCCCGGCTACTGAAAAAGCAAATCAGCATGCATTTGATCTTCGACTTGCGCGTTCTTGCTTTTTTGGCCTTGGAGAAGTTGAAGTGTGCCATTCCATGCTCTGGCGCTTGGTTTCCGGGTCATACTCAAACACCCAAGACTCGTCACCAGTAATGACACGTTCCAGATAATGGAGATCATTTTCAATCGATTCCAAAAAATTAAGTCACTTTTCCCTCCTGATGCCCTTTGGTCCTGCGAAAGGTTTTTCGGAACCTTTTTACGTAGATTTTTCTCATCCTCAATTCATTGGTCAAAATCTGAGGCACTAGAAATAACTGTTTTTCGAAAAAAATTGCTATGCTAGATAGTAACAGTCTAATAATATGCCCTTAATATCTTGAAAAGGGCTTCTTTACGGACTCATGTTTATTAATTAAGACTTTTTGACTTATATTGAGCGATATGTCTTTAAAATACACACCTTCTTCATCATCGTCTTATATAAACTTATCCGAATACGTCGGCCGTTTTAAATTTTAGTTGCGCCATCTATAGTCGGTGGAGGTTTCCAACAGCTAAGGAACAGAAAAATACTTAAAAAAATATACAGAACTATCATTTCATTTCCTGCGTAACAGAAAGTGGGTAATAGTTATTTATTATACGGGCGGATTAAATGAATGTTTAATGAGCGATATGTTTAACCGCGCAAGCGACGCAGCCGCGAGCGCGTTAATATCGCAAGTTAAACATTCATTTAATCCGCGAGTGTAATACAACGTTTTATTCAATTTTGCCTGATATAATAAGTCCAATTCTGAAGAGAAAATTTTAAGGAAAGTCATCAAATAGGCGAATTTTATGATTATCACGACAAGATCACAACTTCTGTGCCCCGTTACCTTGACAACGACGAAAATTTTTATAAACACATTTCAAAAATTTTATTCGTGCGTGGAGGAGTTTTCCGCGAAAATAAAATGGATAATTTGTGCAACGAATTGGATCATGATGTTTTTTCTGATCCAGTACACGGTTTGGTTGATCGTTTAACTTGCGATATTAACGCGCTCGCGGCTGCGCCGCTTGCGCGGTTAAACATATCGCTCATTAAACATTCATTTAATCCGCTCGTATAATAAATAACTATTATTTTATCCTATAATGTTACTATGCTAATTACTCCTTAGCGACGAGTTGCGTAAAGATGCATGTAACAGCACTTGTGTTGTAAAGAAAATCTTAACAAAACGAAACTTTATTAGAATTTAATGACATACATTAGACGTTAAAAACAAATAAATAAGTATTATTTAGATTTTTCTTCATTAGAAGGCGACTCCTTCGTTGACATTTCGTTGGACTCTTTGAAGTGTAGATTAAATATGCAGTCTTTCAAATTTTCAAATTTAATTCCTCCAAAAGAATGGTGAAACAAATCACTTGGATACCAATTCAGGTACACTAGATTTATGTTTCTCTGTTATGAACAATGTCATTTCCTTTTTTTGAAGAGTTTTAGTAATTTATAGGATAAAATAAAACGTGTTACGTGCGTCCCTCGTTTTTTCAAACAATTCTCTCGTAATGTAAAATGCCTGATAACGTTACTTATATCGTAAATTACTATAATATCATCAAATCATTGATTTTTTGCATATGTTGTCTTTAACAAATTCGATTTGTTGATTTTAATAAACAAATTAAAAATGTGTGTATGTTGGGTTGCAGCATTCATCAGGGACTATAAGTTACATACTACACCCTGTATATGAGAGTCCCTTTCTTGTTTTTTTTAATAGTTTCTATACTACACGGAACCCCGTGTAAATTTAAATAAGTTAATTCTCTAATTAGTCCTTTAACAAAACTTTTGACCTATTTCAAGCAACAAGAAACCTGAGAGGTTGTGATTCAAGGTGAAAATCGGAATGGTTTAAATGGCGGGTGACAGGTGGCGCCACCATTAACTTTGACGTTTCAAAATTTTCGCATATCCAAATATGGCCTTTTGCTTAGATCGCCAGTGTTTTCGTGATCTAGAAAATATCTCTAGGTTTTAAATCAAATGTATCGGTTTTATAGTTAAGTTTTCAATGTGATTTAAGAGTTTTATTTATATCGTAGAGTTTATTACCGCATCTGACAAGGTAAGTATCAAATTTTAACGGTCCTAACGTTAAGTTTGTAGGTTATGTTTTTATACACCAGCAGTGATTAAATTTTAATTTGGTTTTTACCGGCCCCAGAAGCAACTTTTACTGTGAATAAAAATTATTTGAATCCGTTTTCTTTCAGATGTCTTTTAGAGTAGTCCGTACCTCCAAGTTCCGACACGTTTATGGAACAGCACTGAAAAGGGAGCAGTGTTATGACAACATTAGGGTTAGCAAGAGTTCGTGGGACTCGACGTTCTGCACCGTAAACCCCAAATTTTTAGCCATAATTGTTGAGAGCGCCGGAGGAGGGGCCTTCATTGTCCTACCTCACAAAAATGTAAGTTGAAGTAGGTTACATAACGATTTGAAAAATGCTTTTTGTAATTCAGTTCTCCTGTTTAAAGTGCGGCAATTTATCTTTAGGTAATGGCACAGTTATCAAAATAAAATAAAGGAAACAAGTGTACAGTACTTGTGATAAGATAGCGGCCTCAGACACATCCGAAGTGTTTGATTAAGGGAATTCTGAGTGTGGGTGTCTTGAAGCGGCCGCTAGAGTTTGAAGGGCGCGGTATTTGGATGAGACATGTTTAAAAATTAATATATTTGAAAATTGCACTAAATTGGCAAGTTCTCAAGTCCTAAAATAGCTCAACATGTGCTTTAAATATACACTTTCCGGTGCATTTTTCAGCTATTTATATGAATCATGTTGCAAACTCTATTTTAGGCCAAAAAGTTTTTTATATGGGCTTTGTACATTCATAAAAATCCTTAACCAGTTATTCTTTCATTGCATTTTGTCTACAGGCAGAATCAGCAAAGTGGCACACTGATATTATTTCATTACCTTTTTTAAATTTTTTTTACTTTGATAAAAGCTATTTAACACTTAATTTTTTTTTTCATTTTCGATTTGAGCAAAACAAAGCCTCTGATTATATTTTATATCACCCTGTATTTGTTTTTCTTCAAGGTTAATACAGATTTTTTAGCGATATAAAAAGCTTGTAACTTACATAATAAAAATTTGAAGACGAATGTGAAAGAGTGTTACATATAAAGTAGGTTATGAGTCCAAATTTTGTTTCAAATGTTTTGGCAGTTGACAGTAAAAAACAATGGAAAAACATTAGTGGATTGTTTTTATATCGATTAATTTTAGAAAGCCAAGGCTACACTGATTTTTTTTAAAATCATGTGTGTTTTCCTTTAAAATTGATACAGATTTATGTTCTATTTTCAACAATATAAAAACTCGTCCAATTACATAATAAAACCTCGCAGAAAAACGTAAAAAAATATTTATTTGAAGTAGGCCATATGACCTAATTATATTTCAGCAAATCGTTTGTGATGAATGCATTTTTTTGGTAATGTTTCGTTTGAGCTACTTAGGACCCCACTGACAATTTGAAACTCATTTGGTATACGGGGTGTTTGTACTAATTCTATCCAGGTAATTGCTTCTAAACTTTTAGATATATCTTCTTGAAAATTATACTGTGTGGGTAGAAGACCATATCATATATGAAAAAATATTTGTAAGTAAGTTTGAGGGACATTGGGAGTCATTTTTAATTTTCCAAAATTTTCTACATGTAGTAGGAGGGAACAAATCAACTTGCTTGGAATGACAAATGAAATAGGTCAATGAACTTTGCATTTCATTTAGAAAACAAAATATAAAAAATACATTCCTAATTGAAGAAAAAACTACCATTGCCATTTTGTCTGCCATGATCATTTATACGCACAGTAGGTATAATTGTTATGAAGCTATCTCCAAGTTTCAGAGGAGGCTAGTATTAGTACAATCGACCTCCCTGTATACATATTTTTTCCAGATTAGTATGGATTTTCTTATTTTTTCAAAAATATATAAATATAGTGCTGCTTCTTCTTCGAGTACTTTATCTTTTATGAGACGTATTGACCTTCTTTTGTGCGCGTTTAAAGTGGCACAGATATAGAGGACTTACAGCTTAACGTGCTGTAATTTTAGCAAGGCAATTGCTGATAACTGTGCTAATTGAAACAGACCATGAATGTATCTTTGTTTCAACTACAGTCCAGTTTGTTTGTAGTGAGACCTTTGGGATTGTATTGCTTATTTTATCCAGGAAATTGGATAAAAATTGTTTACAGTGTTAAAATTTGTAATACTAAGTTCAACAACAGCAAAAATATGGAAAATACATTTGCAGACTCGATAAACGTCCAAAATCTTAAAATAATCGTTTTTTTAGAACTTCCATATTTTGTTACTAGCTATAAGACCTGTATGACACGGCACAGAATTTTGTATAAAATCCTGCAAAACGCGTATTACACGGAAGAGAATTTTGTATCTACAAAATTCTGTCTGTGAGCATGCGCAAATACGTGCAAATTACAGTGACATCTGTGAGAAAACTGTTAAAATAATCACGTAACTGTCGATAATGTAGAATTCTAACAACATAGGATAATATTAGGTTAATGCAGAAGGTGGTAGGGGGTTCATTTATTTGTTTTACATGAATGCACCAAAAAGCAAACAAGCTGCAGCAATAAAGACCGCGAGCGAGACAAGAGATGGCGCGTGAAGTGTCGGTGCGGCGGGGTAAACACGTGGCAAACACGTGGTAAATACGTGGTAAACATATTCTTCTCTGCCCTCTGTGATTATTAATAAACACTAAAAATTGCTCGTTAATAAGTATACACAGAAATAAAAGATATGGTGGATTTTAAGACAAATATAATTCTACTGCTGGAACTTGCTAATACACATAGTATAAGAAAAATATCGAAAATAGAAATAATTGCAATTAAACACAGAGGGAAGTTTAAAAACTTTAAACGCCAAAATCTCCGCCACTGTACGGGATGATCATTTGCAACGGCTCGCAAGTGACTGTCACGGGGTTGAAAGTTTCTATTCCGACACAAGTCGAGAGTACAATTTCACTGAATTGTCTTTACAAAAAGCTGACACTCTGCTAATATTTTTAATCCGACACAAGTCGAAGACAAAAACGAAACGATAAATTCATTTAGCAGAAGAGAGCAGCCACCAACCCGGTACCAACAATCACGTCCGTTCACTCCCAGAGGCTAGCATTCACTGGCATTCCCCCAGCCGCAAAAACTCGAACCCAAACGAAATTCTTCTAGAATAAAATTCTTACACATGCGACTTCCGCCGAATCTGTAACCGAAGAAGAAGAACTATTTTCGGTCGGCGTATCCAGACTACACAAGTACGTCAAACGGAACAATGGGAGCTTTCAAAGGCTTTGTAAAAGTGACCTCCCATAACTTAATCTTTAAAAATAATAAAATAGCATTCGGCCCAAGGGCGGCAATAAAAATAAAACTTTAATTCCTATGAGGCGGCAAAACTAAAGGGACATAGCAAGCATATTATACGTATCGTTTTTTACATTGGCTGTAATTTGCTTTTCAGCGTTTACGTAGACAGCCCCGTGATGGGGCCATAGAAAATAATTCAAAAACTTGTTCCCTATTTGAATTATAATTGTTAGCAGACCTTTTAGGTAAAGTTTGCTTAGAAATGTTTTATGAATAATTTAAGCTAGAATGCGAAAAATGTTTAAATGTTTGTTTGCTGTTTCCAGAATAAGCGATCGCTTTAAGCGGGTAGTAAATCAAAACATATCCAAACATTTTATTTGTAAAAACTGGTTATATCCGAGCTCATCTTAAGCGAGTTAGACTGAATTTTTACATTCATAAAACAAGAGACAGTCAGAATATAATACGTTTACCTATACTTTACAAGCTAAACTGAGCATATGTTATAGAAGTGCATGTACGTGTTTTTATTTTCTTAGAAAGGCACCTCTCGATAGGAAAATATTGAAAAGAAAATGTTTAATAATTCAAATTTCAAATCATACTTATTTGTATGCAAGTTTCAATAAAATAAATTGCGTATGGGAAATTATTGCGGGGATACCCGAAGGCTATTCCGCATGCTGCAGCCAGTTTAATCCTGTTTGCGGTAGTCAGTGACGTGGCGCACTAACCCAGAGGGACCGATGGTTTTAGGTACTCTCCGAGTCACCGCGGGTTGCAGCGTTAGAGCGAAGATTTCGGACACCCACACCGCCCGGATCATGCTTTAACTTTGAATACTGCTTGAACAGTATTCGCACTTGTCCGCCACGCTGCTTCCCTGCAAGTTGCAATGTGGTGACGTCATAGGACAGACAGAAAAATATACGGTTCAAGTAGAGTTTGCAGATACACTGTAATTCTTTCATTATCATTACACGTATCCGAACACTTGGTATACATTTAATGTCCATAACCTCCACTTTCGAACTCTTTCAGTTGGCTTTGTAGGCTGTACTAATAAACAATTTTAATTAATTTAAATTTTAAATTTAAATTTCTTTTCACAAACTGTAATACAGGGTGTCCTACGACGTGAGGTCACTTCTTCGTGTACGTAATCTTTAGACCAAATGTAGTTAAAAATTCTAATAAAATTATGCCCTAAAGCAGGGGTCTCCAAACTACGGCCCGCGGGCCAACACCGGCCCGCGAGCACCGCTATGCCCGGTAGCCGGCCCGGCATAGTTTATTTTGATTACATTGTAAAATTTACAATGTAAGTAAATCATACAAAATAATCAGATGTTTTTATTTAACGACCAATTAAGACATACATAATGAAATTGAATATTTTAACTGTAGTTAATGATATGAGATTTATCCTAAAAACTTACAATAAGTGACATACATAGGTAATTCACATAATGAAATTGAACATTATAATTATGATTAATGAGATTTATGCAGGTGTAACTTTCCACTCACAATTGTTTGCAGTTGTGGATCAAATTTACTAGTGGAAATTATCAGCAGCGACTTCAACTGCTCATCAGTTAATTTGGGTCTGTAAATATTTTTTTATATTTCATTTTGGAGAATGTTTTTTCACACAGATAAGTAGTGCCGAAAACGGAAAAAGCCACGAGCAAATTTATGCAACTGATCAAACTGTGTGAATGGAAGACTTATAAAATTCCAGTAATGATGACTGTAAATATTTTTCTTGAAAAATATTGCTACACTGCAAATCAATCAATTCCATTTGAAGTTCTGGGGCAAGGATTTCTATATCGGCGTTAAAACGATTTTGAAAAATCTTGATATGGTTCGCAATTGCATCAAAATCTGAAAAACGAGACTCAAAATTTATTTTTAAAGCACCCAAAGCTTTAATTGCGAAATATACCGGAAATGGAGTCCCAGTTTGGTGACTGAATGTTTGGCATGTGTTAAAATGCGTGAAATATTTTTTGTTCAATTGAGATTGAGACAAAACAATTTTTTGTCGAAAACATATTCGAAAACTCCCGAGAGTACTCAAATCTTCCAAACAAGCGATCATGCAGCAGAACTTTTCCAGAACATGCTCTAGCTCTGCTACCCGCTACAAGATGGCATTGTATGCTTCGACTAACCAAGCATAATTGACGTTTTTGTCAATTCCGCCGTTCCCCACAAGATGGCGCTGTACTACTGCAGCTTTGCCACGTCCTGCACTTAGTTCTGTACTCTCCGCAAGATGTCACTACTATACATTTAGCATGGTCGCAAGTAGTCGTAACAATACGTAACGCACAGCGCGCGCATCGGCTATCTCCGCCGCAATGAAATGTCCTTGACACTTGCCCGTAAGTACCAACCGAAATTGCGAACGGAGCGGAGTCCGCCCCCGCGCCCTGCGCCTTAGATATCTCGCTCGCTGGCTAGTCCCAGTACGAAAATTTGCGCGTAATTCAAAACTACAGTATGTTAGTATGATGAGCTAGCTAGGTCTTGGGACTTAGTGGAGGAGTCAGAGTGGCCCTTAGGCTAAAAAGTTTGGAGACCCTCGCCCTAGAGTAAACCGTTTTCAAAATACACAGTGTTAGATTATTATTTATTAAATAATAACAATTTCAGGAAAACCAATATTTATTTTTATTTTAGTTTAAATTCACTATGAAGATTGTTCAAAATGGCCACCGTTGCTCTCGAGACACATTCTGGCTCTTCTTAAGAGAAGTCTGGTTGCCCTACGTAACACATCATTGTTATTCCGAATTAGTTTTGCTGCCTCAAAAATGCATCTCCTAAGATCTACAAAAGTCACTGATGGCATTTGGAATACCATATCTTTCATACGGCCCCACAAATTGTAATCTAAACAAGTCAAATCAAGAGGTCTTGGGGGCCAGGGGTGATGTTCTCTTCTACCAATTACAAGTCCTTCAAACCCTTGATACAAAAATGGTCTTACACGTAACGCAAAGTGTGCTGGTACCACATACCATGTCTGATCACCAGAGGGGCATCATCTAACAATCCTTGCAAATAACCTAGAAAATTTAAATATCTGCGGCGGTTAAGTGATTCTCAAAAACGAATGAACCAATGAGCATGTTATCAATAATTCCACACCAGATATTCGCTGAAAACCTATGTTGATAATTTGACACTGTAGTTTCGTGTCGATTCTCCAAATCCCAAGAGTGGCTGCTCTTTATTTTCATTAATCCATTCCCTGTAAATTTTGCCTCGTCCGCCAATAAAATTCTATTACGTAGTTTCGATTTTGAATGATCCAGCGGCAAAATTCCATATGACTAGCGAAATCTATAGGTAAGAGGGCTTGAACAAGCTGGATATGAAATGGATATAAACTATGACGTTTTAGTGTTCTCCAAACTCGCGGTCTTGGTACATTAACTTCTGCAGATACACGACGAACAGAGATGCTGGGATTATTATCAATTTCTCGCAGTATGTTGTCTTCATTGTCTAGTACTTGCTGTATGGGACTCTCAGTCGACGGTTTCGGAAAAGTTCCGTGATCCCGTAGGTGGTTGTGCACTCGTTGGAAAACTCGTCGGTGTGGTAATCGCCGATTTGGAAATCTCAACCCATATTCTCGAGCAGCTGCTTCTGCAGGGAGGGAAATCAACTTTAAGGTGCTTTACCGTTTGACATACTAGTAAATGAGGTGGCCGGGGCCTAGAGGTTAGCGCGTTAGACTTCTACGCTGAAGGTCCTGGGTACAATTCCCAGTATTCATAGTTAGGGTGTACAATGGGCGTATATACTTAAGTGCCACGAAATGATTGGAAAACCGCGTCCTATATCTCGCCTAATCAAAACCAACAAAACACGTCACATTTTTCCTATTAAAGATTATTTTTTTTATACAGGCAGGACGGATAGCAGCTGATCACCCACTGGTGGGGGGCCACAAAGGCCCCGTTTTAGACATAGCTTTTTGCCCTCACAATGACAACGTAATAGCCAGCGGTTCGGAGGACTGCGTCGTCAAGGTTTGGCACATACCCGACGGTGGCCTTATTAAAACCCTAACTGAACCCATAGTAGACCTCCTGTACCATCAGAGGCGGGTCGGCCTCGTTCTTTGGCACCCCACCGCTCTCAATGTGCTCCTCACGGCGGGTAGCGACAACCAGGTTGTTATTTGGAACGTGGGCACAGGTGAAGCGCTCGTCCACATCGACTGCCACCCGGACATCGTCTACAGCGCCTGCTTCAACTGGGACGGCTCCAAACTGCTCACCACCTGCAAAGACAAGAAAATAAGGATCCTTAACCCGAGGACGGGCGAAGTCGAGTCTGACGCGATTTGCCATGAGGGCTCCAAGGCCACTCGGGCGATATTTTTGAGGCACGGGCTTGTGTTCACGACGGGCTTCTCGAAGATGTCAGAGCGCCAGTACAGTTTGAGGACACCGGACGCTCTCAACGAACCCATCGTCATGGTTGAGCTGGACACTTCCAACGGGGTTATGTTCCCACTCTACGATGCCGACACCAACCTTGTGTATTTGTGTGGAAAGGGCGATTCCGTCATCCGGTACTTCGAAATCACACCCGAGCCCCCTTTTGTGCACTACATCAATACCTTCCAAACGCCCGATCCCCAGAGAGGCATCGGTATGATGCCCAAACGGGGCTGCGACGTTACCACCTGCGAGATTTCGAGGTTTTATAGGCTGACCAACTCTGGATTGTGTCAGGTGAGTGGAAAATGGAACTAAAGTAGAATTGCTGTGTAAAAAGTGAGGTTCTGGTACAGAAATTTTTGTCTGTCCTATAAACATTCTGTATGACATTTTAGTAACACGAATAACTATTTTCAATACATAAGTAATTAGGATGATAATTTTGAGTGACATAACCTCATTTTACACTTAACTGAACTTCAACATCATGTTTAAATATTGCGAAATCTTTCTTATAATTCAACCTGGACCGTTTGTGTTTGACCTAACCTCACTTTGTGATCTTTAAACATTTAATTTGAAGTACCAATAAAGGAATTTGAGGTTATAAATCGAAACCGTAGTTGAAGTAAGTGAAGTCATTTATGTAACTATTTGCAGTCGCGAAAATGATTTTTTTTCTGTGACATAACCTAACTTTATAAACTGGGATTGTAAAACTTTACTGTTGATTATACGTTGTTCTTAAAAACTGGCAAAAATCGGTTTAGAATTAAATCTGAACTCGTGGTGATTCACTTACCTTCACTTTGAGGTTATCACACTTTTAATTTTAAATAATTTGAGATTATAGGTTGCAATAGAAGTTGAAGTAATTACCCCTTAATATATATGTGTTCCGAGTTTTGATGGACAGAATCTTTTTTAAGCTGAAGTCAACATAATTTTAAAAATGACAACATTAATGGCCAACCTAACCTCACTTTGTGGTCATCAGCAAGTATTAATAAATGAAATTGCAGTTATAACTCGATTGGTGTAACTATTTGCAATACATGTATTTACCACACAAAATGTATTATAGCTAAAGTTGAGTGGGAAAATCGTTATAAAAATACAATTTACTTAACTTAATTTGTAAAAATGGCATTATTGGAAATAAATCTGAAATTTTTATGGTTGACCTAACCTCACCTTGTGGTCCCTAAAAAAATTTAATTTCAAATAGCAGTAAAATCAATTGAGGCCAGAACTTGAAATAGTAATTGAAGTAAGGGGCACATAAGTTTGCGAAAGTTTTGTGGTCGCAGCCAACAGTGTTCTCGAATTTTGTAATTAACTTAATATTTGCAGGCAATCACAATGACGGTGCCTCGAAAATCGGAGCTATTTCAAGAAGACTTGTACCCAGACACCGTGGGTGACCAATCCGCCTTAACGGCGGATGAATGGATGGAAGGAAAGGACGCCGATCCACTTTTGATCTCACTCAAGGATGGCTACAAACCACCGGAATCAAAGTCTTCTATAAGTATTTCTAAACGACGTAATGTCCTGGACAAAATCCCGCCTAAAGGTGGAAAAGGCGGTGCCGGAGGTGGAGGTGGAGGCGGCGCAACGGAGGTTTCGGTAAGACAATAAAGAGTATTGATGTATTGGTAGAAAATTATGTGGCTTTAAATAAGAAATGTGGCTATTTAAAGTCATAGTTACTAATGTTTAGCTAAGATTTAAAAATGGGTCAGCTTTCAGGATATACTACAAGTAATTTTAGCCATGTTGTAGTATTATGATCGCATTGTATGGTTTTCCGATAAAATTACAAAATGAATTAGATTTGGGATTAGGTTGAGGAATTTTATTCGGTGTTTGTGGATAATTTTGAGGTTAGAAATAATAAATGTGCTGTTGAGGGTAATTTAGGGTCATATTTTATAATTCTTAATTTAATTTTGAAAATTTAATAGGGAGAGATGGGGTTAGACAAGGAAAAATGAGGGGACGGAGAGGTGTTGGATGTCATATTTTATGATTTTCAATTTAAATTAAAAATTTAATAGGGAGAAATGGGATTAAACGTGGAAGTTTTAGATCATTTAGTACTTAATTGAAAGTTTTGAGGTTAGAAATATGTAAAGAAATGTGGCGTTGAAGTGTATTCGTACATTTTTTACGATTTAAATTTAAAATTAAAAAGAGGGACATAATAAAATTGTGGCTAGAACAGAATTTTAGGACTTTCATTTCGTGTTTTTTTTTGTCATTTGCAGGTTAGGAATAAAAAATGTGGTGTTGGATTGATGTTTTATGTCATATTTTATTATTTAAATTTAAAATACAAACGTGGGATGTAGTTGTGGCTAAAATAGGGAATTTTAGAACTTCCAATTGGTGTTTTGTTTGTCATTTTGAGGTTAGGAATAAAAAATGAGAGGGCGAAGAGGTGTTGGGTATCATATTTTACGATTTTCAATTTAAATTAAAAATTTAATAGGGAGACATGGAGTTAGATGGGGAAATTTTAATTTATTTAGTATTTAATTGAAAGTTTTGAAGTTAGAAATAAAGAAATGTGTTAAAGTGATATTCGTACATTTTTATGATTTAAATAGTTGTAGCTAGAATAGAATTTTAGGACTTTCATTTCGTGTTTTTTTTTGTCATTTTCAGGTTAGGAATAAAAAATGTGGGGTTGGATTGATATTTTATGTAATATTTTATTATTTAAATTTAAAATATAAACATGGGATGTAGTTGTGGCATTTTATGTTTTTTGTATGAAATTTAAACGGATCTAAAGTTGGGGTTAAAGTACGAAATTATAGCATTTGTATTTGATCTTTCGTAGAATGTGTTTAGTGTAGAAATAAAAAAATTGGACGTTGGAATGGAGTGCAAGGTTATATTTTATGACATTTATATATAATGTAAAAATGAGATAGATTTGGGATTAGAATGGGGATTTTAGCTTTTTCCATTGTATGGCTTTGCTTCAGCTTGGTTTACAAACAAAACAGAAGCATAAGTGAGATCTATACAACGATCAAAGACCAGGTGCAATCGTCTTCAACTTAGTTATTATTTACTGGACTCTTTTGAGGTTAGAAGGCAGAACTGTGTCGTTTACATTAATTTTGAGTCCTTATTTTATGATTTTTTTTAAATCTGAGGAGAGAATGAATAGTTTCACCCCATATTTAGTATTTACATGAACATTTTGAGGTTAGAAATTAGAAATGTCATTCGGTTGCTTAAGATTATATTGGACATATTTCAGGTAAATAAAAAAATTAAATAGAAAAAGCAAATGTAACTACCATATTTAGTTTTTAACTGCACATTTGAGGATAGAAAGCAGAAATGTGTCATTCGAGTGATGTATAGGCGTATATTGTTCAACTAAAACTTGAAAGCAACGCAGATTTTAGACTAGAGAAAACAATATTAGTTGTTTAATTTATTCGTTAGGGGAATATTTGAAGGTTAGACTACTGAACTGTGTAATTCGAATTACGTTTGAGACATTATTTGACAACTTTAACCTAATCCTGAGATGCCAGACAGGATTGAGGTTAGAATAAATAATCTTAGCTCTCTAATCCTCATTTAACTGACCTTTTGGAGTTTAGAGTTAACAAGTGAGACACTGCTGTAGTACACGGGTGTCTAAAAATATTAGGGACGCAAATTTTAATACACATTGTTGCAGGACAAAACGCTGCAAGATTTCGCGGACGAGATACGCAAATTGAAAGCGATGATTGTAAAACACGAGAACAGAATCAGGGCGCTTGAAGCAGAGGTGGCCCTGAGCAAGACGAACGTGGACGAGGATGGCCCGGGTGGAGACGGACTCAATGTAGCCCCTCAAATGGCCTCCGATGAAGTTTGACGACGCTTGGGCCGATATGTGTGATGCAATAATAAAAAGCAAAAGGTGAGATCGTCGTATTTGTCTTTTTAACCTCTTAGTTGGATTGTTTCTTTTATTTTTGTAGGCTCCCCTTCTTGCGTAACGGCTGTACTGTTAATACATTTTTTGTTTTTATCAAGTCATGACGGATTGTAAATTTTTATATTACTGTAATTGTGTCTATTATTCTTTAAGTTTTATAGTTTTGTTGAGTTTTTACTTTCCCGTACTTCAGAACAGCTCGAAGTAATAGTCGTAATTTGAGGTTAAAACCTTAAATACGTTATATTTGAGGTTAGAATTTGAAACAAAAATGTTTTTTAGCTTAAAATACCAAGAGTGAGGTTATGTTTATATTGTAACAAACTATATTATACGCTTTAAAGTTTAAACCTTTACACAAAGGTTATTTTTAATGATTTGAGGTTAGGACTGCACATTCAGTTAAAATTTGAGATTGTTACCACTACTGCAAGATGAAAATGTCAACTTTGGAGTTAGGTTTTACTAGTTTGAGGTTAGATTTGAAAATGGTAAAGACTGAGGTTGGACAACGTGCCTTTCACATATCTATGAATGTTTTGAAGTAAGGGAAAGTTGAGGCAAAGTGCTTTGCCGCCTTTTTACAATATATATGTGTGTCGTTTCTCTTCTAATACTACTTATTAAGCGATAAGTTCTATACTGTAATTGCATTACGTCTTCATAATTTTGTGTAATTTATTTTTCACCTTCAATTTCTTATTAGTATTAGTGTTGTGCTTGTTTTTATATTTTGTCTTGATTTATGATCTCTGTGTAATATTATTTTTATTATTATCATTATCATTTTTGTGTCCATTGTTTGTTCGAAACAGTTGCTGTGCACTACCCCCCTTTTCGTGTGCTCATTTAACAACGAATTAATCTTGAACTTGTAAATATATTGTAAATGTGTTTTAATATATTGCATTTGACGTTATCATCACGTTATATTGTTAGCTAATTTTTTTTTAATAAATTTTGATTTTTTGTTCTTTTCAATTTTTTTTTTGTTCTCAAATTGTTTTGGATTACTTTAGGTGTTATGTTAAAATTGTTACGTTACTGGGTCCAATATGAAGTTGGAGGTTTAGGTAAAATTTGAATATTCTTAAATTATATAGTTTTGGTTTGCCTTTAAGTATTGTTGCTTTAGAGATTGCAATTTTTGATTTCATTTGAATACATTGAAGTTAGGCACTACAATTTTAACATTTTAGGATAAGCAGTTACAAGTTTGAGTATATTTGGTGGGTAAATGTAAAAGTTTTCGGTTGATTTTTATTAGTAGATTAAACATTCATTACAATGTTTAGTTACAATTAGAAATGTTCAGGTTAGAAGTCATAATCGTTGACTAGATTGAACTTTCTGTAGGTCAGAATTGAGAAATTTGGTTTTAATTTGACTATTTCGAGGTTAGATGTTACAATTTTAGGTTAAAATGTGAGATTACTAGTTGCAATTTGTGATTAGATTTTGAATATTCTTTGGTAAGAACTGCCAACTTTTGTTTAAATTTGATTTTGAGGTTAAATATTACAATTTTGGTTGCATTTGAAAATTTTAAGGCGACAAGATTTATTAGAATTGTAGGTTAGAATTAACAATTTTGCATTTAATTTGAATATTTTGAGGTTAGAAGTTACAATTTTAGTGTAAAATGTGAGATTGGTAGTTGCAATTTTTGTTTAGATTTGAATATTCTTTGGTTAGAATTGCAAACTTTTATTTGATTTGTAGGTTAGAAATAACAATTTTGGATTAAATTTGCATATTTTGAAGTATACAGTGCAACCTCGATAATCCGAACTAATTATTGCAAAGGACTGTTCGGATTACCGATTTGTTCGGATTATCAAAATAATATATTAAACATAAATAAAACACAAATATTAAAAAATAAGCTTTATTTATT
>JABXWE010000624.1:0-64720 GCA_014611495.1 Limonius californicus | reverse complement strand
GCGTCTAAATATGTGTTTAAAACCCGTTTCGGCCTCGTCCCTCTGCAAAAGTTTTTGAAAAACTTTCAATTGTCTCTACATTCAGAAAACATGCTTGTTAAATCTTATTTAGTCCCAATAAAGGGCACTAAATCTACATATGCTTTATAAATTCGAATGTGAACATGAAGAAAAGTTTGAAAATAGTCTATATAAATTTGCATTTCGCAAGCTCGCCTCTGTGCGATTCTAGAAAACTTAATTTCTTTATTAATAATAATAAATGCCTTGCAGTTAACATTTCAATGACCGGTAGCGGAATATCCAACTTTAAGGCAATATCACAAAGTTAAACAAATATCTCGTAAAATGGTATCGGTATTTGTGTGAGCCCAAAACTGTTATTATACAGGCATATGAGGCCACAACAGGTATTACACAGGCGTCTAAATATGTGTTTAAAACCAGTTTCGGCCTCGTCCCTCTGCAAAAGTTTTTGAAAAACTTTCAATTGTCTCTACATTCAGAAAACATGTTTGTTAAATCTTATTTAGTCCCAATAAAGGGCACTAATCTACGTATGCTTTATAATTTCGAATGTGAACATGAAGAAAAGTGCGAAAATATTCTATATAAATTTACACTTCCCACGCTCGCCTCGGTATGGGTTTAAGAAGTATAGTTTCTTTATTATTAAATGTCTTGCAATCATCACAAGATTGAACTTCATATATTTATCCTAACGTTATATTTTTTTTTAACTGAAACTCGCTATGTCATTTCAAATTTTAGTTTTTCCTATTAAATACGAAAGCAGTTGTATTTATGCAACACATAAAACACACAAACGCACAGAACAGATTATGGGTACAAACCATTTTGATGATAAAAATCCTCTACAGATGGCGCTAAGTTCGTGAGTTTTGTATCACGCCTCACGAACTTAGCGCCATCTGTAGAGGATTTTTATCATCAAAATGGTTTGTACCCATAATCTGTTCTGTGCGTTTGTGTGTTTTATGTGTTGCATAAATACAACTGCTTTCGTATTTAATAGAAAAAACTAAAATTTGAAATGTAATAGCGAGTTTCAGTTAAAAAAAAATATAACGTTAGGATAAATATATGAAGTTCAACCTTGTGATGATTGCAAGACATTTAATAATAAAGAAACTAAACTTCTTAGACCCATACCGAGGCGAGCTTGGGAAATGTAAATTTATATAGACTATTTTCGAACTTTTCTTCATGTTCACATTCGAATTTATAAAGCATACGTAGATTACTGCCCTTTATTGGGACTAAATAAGATTTAACAAACATGTTTTCTGAATGTAGAGACAATTGAAAGTTTTTCAAAAACTTTTGCAGAGGGACGAGGCCGAAACTGGTTTTAAACACATATTTAGACGCCTGTGTAATACCTGTTGTGGCCTCATATGCCTGTATAATAACTGTTTTGGGCTCACACAAATACCGATACAATTTTACGAGATATTTGTTTAACTTTGTGATATTGCCTTACAGTTGGATATTCCGCTACCGGTCATTGAAATGTTAACTGCAAGACATTTATTATTATTAATAAAGAAATTAAGTTTTCTAGAATCGCACAGAGGCGAGCTTGCGAAATGCAAATTTATATAGACTATTTTCAAACTTTTCTTCATGTTCACATTCGAATTTATAAAGCATATGTAGATTTAGTGCCCTTTATTGGGACTAAATAAGATTTAACAAGCATGTTTTCTGAATGTAGAGACAATTGAAAGTTTTTCAAAAACTTTTGCAGAGGGACGAGGCCGAAACTGGTTTTAAATACATATTTAGACGCCTGTGTAATACCTGTTGTGGCCTCATATGCCTGTATAATAACTGTTTTGGGCTCACACAAATACAGATACAATTTTACGCGATATTTGTTTAACTTTGTGATATTGCCTTAAAGTTGGATATTCCGCTACCGGTTATTGAAATGTTAACTGCAAGACATTGATTATTATTAATAAAGAAATTAAGTTTTCTAGAATCGCACAGAGGCGAGCTTGCGAAATGCAAATTTATATAGACTATTTTCAAACTTTTCTTCATGTTCACATTCGAATTTATAAAGCATATGTAGATTTAGTGCTCTTTATTGGGACTAAATAAGATTTAACAGGCAGCTTTTCTGAATGTAGAGACAATTGAAAATATTTCAAAAACTTTTGCAGAGGGACGAGGCCGAAACTGGTTTTAAACACATATTTAGACGCCTGTGTAATACCTGTTGTGGCCTCATATGCCTGTATAATAACTGTTTTGGGCTCACACAAATACCGATACAATTTTACGAGATATTTGTTTAACTTTGTGATATTGCCTTAAAGTTGGATATTCCGCTACCGGTCATTGAAATGTTAACTGCAAGACATTTATTATTATTAATAAAGAAATTAAGTTTTCTAGAATCGCACAGAGGCGAGCTTGCGAAATGCAAATTTATATAGACTATTTTCAAACTTTTCTTCATGTTCACATTCGAATTTATAAAGCATATGTAGATTTAGTGCTCTTTATTGGGACTAAATAAGATTTAACAAACATGTTTTCTGAATGTAGAGACAATTGAAAGTTTTTCAAAAACTTTTGGAGAGGGACGAGGTCGAAACTGGTTTTAAACACATATTTAGACGCCTGTGTAATACCTGTTGTGGCCTCATATGCCTGTATAATAACTGTTTTGGGCTCACACAAATACCGATACAATTTTACGAGATATTTGTTTAACTTTGTGATATTGCCTTAAAGTTGGATATTCCGCTACCGGTCATTGAAATGTTAACTGCAAGACATTTATTATTATTAATAATGAAATTAAGTTTTCTAGAATAGCACAGAGGCGTGCTTGCGAAATGCAAATTTATATAGACTATTTTCAAACTTTTCTTCATGTTCACATTCGAATTTATAAAGCATATGTAGATTTAGTGCCCTTTATTGGGACTAAATAAGTTTTAACAAGCATGTTTGCTGAATGTAGAGATAATTGAAAGTTTTTCAAAAACTTTTGCAGTGGGACGAGGCCGAAACTGGTTTTAAACACATATTTAGACGCCTGTGTAATACCTGTTGTGGCCTCATATGCCTGTATAATAACTGTTTTGGGCTCACACAAATACAGATACAACTTTACGAGATATTTGTTTAACTTTATGATATTGCCTTAAAGTTGGATATTCCGCTACCGGTCATTGAAATGTTAACTGCAAGACAATTATGATTATTAATAAAGAAATTAACTTTTCTAGAATCTCACAGAGGCGAGCTTGCGAAATGCAAATTTATATAGACTATTTTCAAACTTTTCTTCATGTTCACATTCGAATTTATAAAGCATATGTAGATTTAGTGCCCTTTATTGGGACTAAATAAGATTTAACAAGCATGTTTTCTGAATGTAGAGACAATTGAAAGTTTTTCAAAAACTTTTGCAGAGGGACGAGGCCGAAACTGGTTTTAAATACATATTTAGACGCCTGTGTAATACCTGTTGTGGCCTCATATGCCTGTATAATAACTGTTTTGGGCTCACACAAATACAGATACAATTTTACGAGATATTTGTTTAACTTTGTGATATTGCCTTAAAGTTGGATATTCCGCTACCGGTCATTGAAATGTTAACTGCAAGACATTTATTATTATTAATAAAGAAATTAAGTTTTCTAGAATCGCCCAGAGGCGAGCTTGCGAAATGCAAATTTATATAGACTATTTTCAAACTTTTCTTCATGTTCACATTCGAATTTATAAAGCATATGTAGATTTAGTGCCCTTTATTGGGACTAAATAAGATTTAACAAGCATGTTTTCTGAATGTAGAGACAATTGAAAGTTTTTCAAAAACTTTTGCAGAGGGACGAGGCCGAAACTGGTTTTAAACACATATTTAGACGCCTGTGTAATACCTGTTGTTGCCTCATATGCCTGTATAATAACTGTTTTGGGCTCACACAAATACCGATACAATTTTACGAGATATTTGTTTAACTTTATGATATTGCCTTAAAGTTGGATATTCCGCTACCGGTCATTGAAATGTTAACTGCAAGACATTGATTATTATTAATAATGAAATTAAGTTTTCTAGAATCGCGCAGAGGCGAGCTTGCGAAATGCAAATTTATATAGACTATTTTCAAACTTTTCTTCATGTTCACATTCGAATTTATAAAGTATATGTAGATTTAGTGCTCTTTATTGGGACTAAATAAGATTCAACAAGCAGGTTTTCTGAATGTAGAGGCAATTGAAAGTATTTCAAAAACTTTTGCAGAGGGACGAGGCCGAAACTGGTTTTAAACACATATTTAGACGCCTGTGTAATACCTGTTGTGGCCTCATATGCCTGTATAATAACTGTTTTGGGCTCACACAAATACAGATACAACTTTACGAGATATTTGTTTAACTTTATGATATTGTCTTAAAGTTGGATATTCCGCTACCGGTCATTGAAATGTTAACTGCAAGACATTTATGATTATTAATAAAGAAATTAAGTTTTCTAGAATCGCACAGAGGCGAGCTTGCGAAATGCAAATTTATAAAGACTATTTTCAAACTTTTCTTCATGTTCACATTCGAATTTATAAAGGCATATGTAGATTTAGTGCCCTTTATTGGGACTAAATAAGATTTAACAAGCATGTTTTCTGAATGTAGAGACAATTGAAAGTTTTTCAAAAACTTTTGCAGAGGGACGAGGCCGAAACTGGTTTTAAACACATATTTAGACGCCTGTGTAATACCTGTTTTGGGCTCATATGAACATTTTTGTTCATCCGTTTTATTTTTTAATTTGTTGTAATTACAAGTTATATGACAACTTTTTGTGTGCGTAATTACGTACGAGTTGTGATACATGTAGCTTAATATAAAGATAATGTAAATGTGTGCCTGCCTAATCACGACAAGCCGGTACTTCCCCGTTGTGTTTATTTTAAGCTGCATTAGCACAACAGGGATTATACCGGATATTATTTCTGAAGTAATTGTGTGCGTGTATGCTGTGATTAAAATCTATTGAAATGTGAGATTTTACCGTCACTACGATGTCTCGCAAGTCTGGTATGTATTATTTTATCCATCATATTAATTATTGTAATTCAAAGAGGTTACCTAACCTCTATTTTTCCCTTAAGTTTCCTTTTGTGCTATTTTAGGTTAGATTTTCACCTCCTAAATTGTTTTATAAGCAGTTCTTACTTGGTTAGTCGTATTTGATGATTATAATACCTATAATACCATTGTTTCTAAAAAGTAGGAGTGTATAATTTTTTCAATTTTGATGTGAAATTTTGCCTGTTTGAGTAATGACAATGTGCATGTCCGAACAGGTTCCCCCTACAGTAACGTTACGTTTAGTACTGCACAACCTGTCTTTCGACCTGGAGACTAGTATGAAGATGAGTATGAAACAAAAGGTTACACACCAAGCAACGTACGGAGTATAGAAGAAATAAAAGGTAACAAGGTTTAAGTAGTTGTTGTCTATTAATCATTCATCGTTTTAGGAAATACAGTCCAAAGGCAAAAGTGGCTAACACCACAAAAGGAAATACTATATTAATTATTTAAGGATTATATTCATCGAAGTATTTACCCACCGGGCCGCGAACTCCAATCGGCTATTAACATTTATCCAGAGCTAGCAAATCAAACTGCGGCTACTACAAAAAGTTTCTTGCAACACGAAAGCTCTTGTAGTAGCAGCTACTAACCTACGTTTCATTATTTTTAAGAATTTTTGTATGTACTAAGTATTTTTTTGGTAGTTCAGTGAAGATGCATTAAAAGTACCCCTTTTGCTTCATAATTTATGCTGTTTTATATTCAATGTTAGTTTATAATGGTTTATAGCATTTCTTTGTAATTTTATTGATCTTCAGAACTTAAAACATTCTAGGTTTAGAATAACTTATTATATAATATATATGTAAAAACTTAATATGAAATTCTTATTTTATATTTAACTTCTTTTCAATAAAAAGATTTAGGAAGACCTTGTTATTGTATTTCCAATTAGAATTATTTAATATACAATTAATAATATTGAAAACCTCGCTGCAACTAAGAGTCATCACTTTTTGCAAATTTTTTAAAATGTAATGTTTAGGACCATCAATAGTTACCTTATTGTTGCTGGAAAGTTGTCAATTATTGGCTTAATATTTTTTGTATCATATAATTATATTGTACAGTAATTAGCAATTACTGCGTAATACAACCCTGAAACATTTGTAATGATTAATTTCGAACAAATATTGTCCATTAAAAATGCAAACTCCACCTTTCGGTAATGTCGTAGAAAGCATTAAAACAAAAATAGAAAGAAGAGGGCTTAGCATCTGTATACCATAATCTTCATTATAGGTTTCACTACCTGATAATAGTAGATAACAAATAAACGTAAGCAAAACAAAAATTCTAATAGGGTGGCTGGGAACTTACTAATGAATTTTATCCAAAGTTATTGTAAAAGATACTTATTATTTAACAAGTAACAACGTGGAAAATGTCAAACCTGAAAATGAATAAATTGGCGATGCTTTATAAGGATGTATGTACTTGTAAGTATATTATTTTTTATTTCCTGAAAATAAAATGATTAACAATACAGTATTATTAGTACCTATTAGTTATTACTACCAAAGAAGAATTTGGTATTGTATGCAACCAACAATACGCTTAGCTTGGACAACATCCAGAAACTCGGTCGGTATGGGTTTCATATTGCATATGAGGCTGAAACGGGGGTATTATAGACCAGATTCGCCGTGAGGCCGCTACTCGATGTAGATGAATATATATATATATATATATATACACAAAATTAAAAAAAGAAATTAATCGCGGTCGTGTGTGCTATAAAATGATGTTGGTTTTATTCCAAAGACAATAGTGATTTACTTTTATTTTTGTTAGTACTGTAGCGGACCGCATTTGCGATCATGTTTATATTATTACAGACAGTTGAACTTTGGGACTTTTAATTTTTAATCTATACTCGCATATATATTTCATGTTAAATATATCTGCTAATGGATTTTAGTTGACGTTTGAAAATCACGTCTTATTGATCTTGGGAACGGCCGTTCCTTCACGCGTGTTTTTTGTAAAGGGTCTGTCCTTTACGAGTAGACCTAATTTATGAGGGCTACAAACAAAATAAACATCAACTTTCATATACAATGAATGGAATTATAAGACGACTACCCATTCGGTAATTGAATTTTATATTTTCGTATTTAAACCATTTCTTTTCAGCGTATTTTTTCAACTCTTTATTTCAGGCCTTTGATTAACAGTATGACTTTGAATTAGTTTATCTCAAATACATAAGATAGGCAATGACCGCTGTCTGTAGCGCGGCCTATTACTGTGCTAAAGGTTTGGTTTAGTTTAGGCCATAACATTTCTAAATTATTACTTTTTTTGTTGAATACCCCCATGAGTGACATTCCACACATAGACGTGTTAACTACAAAACACTACAAACTACAAACACTAAACTATGGTCCTTCAGATTTTTAACAGATAATTATTTTTACGAAAATTATTAGTTCTAGATTTATGGGGCCATAAAATCGTGTTGTTTCTAAAAATGGGATGCACCTGCAGCGGGTTCTCACGATCCAGCACCCACTGTTTGGCCTATAAAAGCAGAAGTAAGTTGTTCCAGAGATTTATTCTTGATATAAACGTCAAGAAGCACAGTTCCTTTACAGGTTTCCTTAACCCTTCACCTGCCCAGATCTTCCGAGGTATCTCAGCAGCTTATGGGCCTCCCTTGACGATTGCGTTTTGAGGTATCTCAGCTGCAGCGTCAAGTTCCCTTAACCCTCCACCTGCCAGCGCTTTGAGGTATCTCAGTATCTTACGGCTTCCCTTGACGATTGCGCTTTGAGGTATCTCAGCTGCAGCGTCAAGTTTCCTTAAACATTCACCTGCCCAGCGCTTTGAGGTATCTCAGCAGCTTACGGGCCTCCCTTGATGATTGCGCTTCCAGGTATCTCAGCTGCAGCTTCAAGTTCCTTAATCATTCACCTTGCACCTTCAGAAAACCACCCTGCACACAGGCCTATAACTTCATCTTTATTACTTTATTTTACTGAGTAAATAGTTTAAATTTCCAAAGGAAATCGTTATACTTGAGATCACATTGCGCTGTCCTGGCTAAGGTTTCCTGCAGTTTCCTATCCTGAACAGGTGAATATCGGGAGTAGTTAAAATGCACTGTCTGCAGTTGATATTTACGTTAATAAAAGTATTAAAACTCTCTGGTGTTTTATTCCACGCATTTAGCTCAACTACTCTAGATTCGAACCTAAGACGATCACGACGAGTCACGACGAATAAAACACAGCACAAGGGTCCGTAACGTTACAGTGCCCTGTATAAAAAATACTAAATAAATAAATTACATTCGAGATAGTGCCGTAACGCACTATTTCAAGACGACTATAACTGCTTCCGGTGTTGAATGGTTGAATAGTTCGCGCAAGTTCGCTTCTTCCAAAATTGGTGCGCACGAAGATTGTCAAAGTGGTATATTGGTTACATGTAGTTAATTTATAGCGAATCGTATGTTTTGAATCATTTTCGAAGCACGTGCTTTTATTATTATATCGAGGTTATTTCTATTTTTCAAACTTTATAATATAGTCGTACTACATAATCTGCAATGGGTAAAAAGAGAAAATTAACAAGAAACAACGAAGAAGATCATGAGTTTGATCCCGTACCTAAACATTTAGTTACGAGTCATATAAAAAATCAAGAGAAGCGTTTAATTATTATACTAGAGGAAGCCCAATTAGAAAGTGTAAAAGTACGTATCCTTAAAACTGGGCAAAACCATCTTTTTAACTCATTGTTGCAGGTAGGAAATTCGTTTGACTTACTAAACTGCGACGATCACATAGGTATCCTCAGAAAAAACAACAGAGAACCAGGGTCGTGTCGTCCAGATATTACACATCAGTGCTTATTGATGCTACTCGATAGCCCATTGAACCGAGCTGGTTTGCTGCAGGTTTATGTTCATACAAACAATAATATTTTAATTGAAATTAATCCACAAACTCGAATACCACGGACGTTTAAAAGATTTGCAGGATTAATCGGTGAGTATGTTGATATAGGTACTATTGTTTAGCAAATATTTAGTAGTACAGTAATATACCTATTATCCGGGGTGTAATTATCCATGAAGCCTGACTAACTGTGGCCCTCCACGCTACAAATTTATTTTTTTTGTAGTTCTGTATGCAAAGGTATTTGTATAATAACAGAAGAATAAGAAAAGAATAAAAAAAAATCAGAGCTTGTCTATATAAAAAAGTTTATATATCTCCATTTTTGTATTTTATGTTTTCATACACTTTTTTTGTGTTTAACACAATAAGAAGTGTTTTTCAATTATCCAGGCTCTAGAATCCTACAGTTCCTACAGATAATTGATGTTTTACTGCATTTAATATTACTACTTCTCATAAATATGAATAGCTCTTCCATTATACATAAAAGTAATATCAGACATCCATATCCAAGAACAAAGTCATTAGGCTTGCTGATATTACACCCATGTGTTTCTAGTAAATCATATGTTTTTCGCATTTCCCAGGGATGATTGATTTTGAGACTACCATTTCAAAAACCTAATTATTTTGGTGAGTAATTTGCCTTGGTGCTCTCTATAGATATGGAGTTCTATTCCACATGCTACAATTACTACTTGCTATACCATTTCAATTGAGCATGTTGCCTATTGAGCAACTTTTAGGCATATACTAGTATCAAACACACAGAGTTGGCAGTGGCACATTAAATGTGTGTCTTTACTTAAGCCAAACAATTAATGGCAAGTACTATAATTATTTAATAGTAAGTTATGGAAGTATATTTCAATTGCTACAGTTACTTATGAGTCTAGATATTAGAACACACTTTTATTTCTAAATGCATAACATCTATGGGGATTACCATCGTCATATAAGTTTCTTCGTCTGTAGCAACTAAACTATAAGTTGATAACTATTAAATAATTGTACTAAATGTTACAAATTGTATGGTTTCAGTAGACATATATTGTATTTTCCACAGTTAACCCTCAAAGAAACTTTTCTTAATCAAACTGTGTAACAAAACTTTGTCTAGAAAGCACGAAGCAAAATATTTTTTAACAAATCAATTGTTTAAAAAATCATGATTGGTATACAACTTCCTAAGTACAGTGTCCGACAGTATATCCTGATGGTTTTGAGATAGCTGTCACAGTGGCTATAGGCAGGTGAGGATAACGACCGTGAGCAGTGCCATCTATAACATTACAGTTACCTACATGGCATAGTTATATTCTGAAACGTCGCAGTTGAGAAGTTTCTCTTTTTAAGTGATTAAGCTCACCCCCATTTATTAGTTAGCCTCAACAAACAAAATTGTTGATACTGGTCGGATAAGAATCCACGCAGCTTCACCAACAACCTCTTCATACTCAATATATTATTGTTTCTTGTGCTGTTCCAAACTTTGGAGTGAAAGACTCATAGTTTTTTGTTTGTTGGCGCAACCGTACAAATGCAAATGAAATTTATCACTTGAAAAGACAACCTCTGCAGCTGTGACGTTTTGCAGCATGAAATAGTATAGATGGCGCTACTCCCGCATGGTATCCCAAACTGCCTAACCTGTAAATATGCATTACAGTTTACATTCCTTCTGTCAAATATGTACTCCTTGTTGCGCTTGGTAGTTTCCTATATCTTTAAAGAACACTGATGTGAATCCTACTGTAAGAAAGCAAAAAAGCATGTGATTAATATAAGATAAAAACAAAATAATTTCTGTATAATAACACTATAGGAAAATAAATAAAATATATAAAATTGTTAAAGAGTAATTAGCTCTAAGATTAATGTTTTATCATCCCCTATAATTTTCTTTTTCTTTTTGAGACTCTACACCCCATGAAGGGGTTGGCCTGCAAGGTCAGAGCTCCTGATCCTTGCTCTCACACCCAGTTGTTCACGTGCCAAAATAATAAAATGGGATGTTTGTATAATTTATAAACGATAAAAAATTTATGTATAATGTATTTCGTGTTTTGACTTTTGTCTTACTTTGCAGTTCAACTTTTACATAAATTTTCCGTAAGAGCAAGTGATGGGAACTTAAAACTATTAAAAGTAATCAAAAATCCAATAACTGATCATCTGCCAGTCGGAGTAAGAAAAATTGCTACCTCTTTCTCCTCCAAACAAGTGACCAAGTGCCGTGATTTGGTTCCAACTACCGATGATCCTATTGTGTTTGTTGTAGGAGCAATGGCACATGGTAAACTGCAGCCAGATTATACAGAAGATACTGTTTCAATAAGCAGTTATCCCCTATCTGCTGCATTGACATGTACTAAACTATGTTCTGCTTTTGAAGAAGCATGGGGTGTTATTTAAATGAAGATGATATATTAAAAGTTAAAGTAAGGTGTTAATTTTCTTATGTATAAGAATTAGACATTTATAAAAAATTAATAAAGTAAGATGTTAATCTGATATGCTGTCTATCCTCTGAAAACCTTTCTTTTAAAACAGTTTTTATTCAAATGTACATTTTGGCATTTGCTTTTACCAGAACACATTTGCTAGCCGCAAATAAAGGGAAAAAATAAAATTTGTTGGAAAAAAAATACAGTGAAATCAAGCCCTTGGTATGAAATTTAAAATTAGCATATTCATGTAATAAAAGGACAGGGGTTTATTCCCAATCTTTTTGTACCAAGTTTATATTGAAAAATTGTGTATATTTCTATGAAAAAGATAACTACTTTCATACAAACAGTGAGTGAATAATACAAATAAAATTGTGGTTGATTGGATTTAATTGCATTAATAAACGGTATACAGGCTGAACCGAAGAAGATGAAATTTTGAAAATCTGTGTATTTGTTTCTTGCCTTTTGTGATTGACATTCTTATTAATAAATAACCAGATATTTTATTATTAGTAATTTCAACAGTACTTATTCAATATATCAACTTGATAGGTATTGTGACGTGCTTAAAACTTTTTGAAAACAGTCCAAGGTAAACAACTGGTGTAGTTACAAAAATGGCACAATTGATGTTCTTGTTACTATAACTATACCTTAAATTATTGTTTTTGATAATTAGGTTTGAAAATATTGAAAATACACATTTTTCATGATTGTACCCCAATACCACAGAATAAATACCTACGGACACAGAAGCGCCACTCTCGCTTTTAAGCGGATCTGAAAATGAGTGCGCATGCTTAGCGGTAGCCATGTTGGCAGCGAGTAGATTTGTGTTTATATCCATTAGTTTCAATGCGAGTTGACCAGTTTGTCAACCGTATTTTATGATAACAATTAAATTACTAAGACTAATTTTAGTATGAGTGCATTAAAAGGTGGTCGGTGGTGAGCTGCACCTAATCGCCCCAACAATTCCATTGTAAATAAAGAACTAACCTTCTTTCGTTTTCCACAAGAAGCACAACGGTACATTATCTGAATTGAAAACGCAAAACTCTTAAGGGTAAAACACCCATTGATTGCCACCTTAAGAGGGTTTTTACCTTCGAAGGTGCAGTACATCATCAGTATTAATGGTAGAAAACTGATTTTTTTAAAAGTTTGGTCTTCGATGTTTTGCTACATAAATCTGTCAAGTTTTTATCCAACAAGTTTCTGAAATAAGTGAAAAAAAAATAAAAGTAAAGGACCGCATTTGTGCCAACTATTGGCAGTATAGCCAATGATTGGCATAAGAATTGAACCACTGATTGGCAGGGTAGCCAATCATTGTCATTGGAGATTGAACCGTTGATTAGCATCTGGTACATCTTCGACATTTTATTCCAAGATATGTACCATAAATATTTTGCACACAAAAATACCACAGCTCTCTATATACGGTCGCCTTACTTTATACTTCAACTCGTTTTGCAGTGATAATTAGCTGAATAGTCATCTTCGGCTCTAAATATATTGTGTACATGGTGTAGAGGCATTTTGGGCGCAGTTTTTCGTAGAATGGTCGAGGCTGCCTTTGAAGCTTTTTTCGAAGCAATTTTCGAAGTAGTGTTCTTATTTGTTTCAGTCTTTTTCTTATCGATACTATTCTCCAATCTCTTATCTTTGCGTTGCTTCTTTATTTCGATTTCCAATTTTTTAAGTCTTTGTTTCACTTCAAAAATATTTTATTGTTTAAAATATATTAATAGAAACATTAGAAATAATCACGCAAAAAATGTAAAAATGATTAATATTAAACATTTATAAGATTTTATTTTTTAATGTACACTCTTAAAGAAATATATATTTTTACCTTGTGCCAAATCAAAACATAAAAATTATAAAACTATCAAGCCTTTAATGCAAGTTTTTAAATTACCCGCCTTAAGTTACTTGCTTTCAATATGGCCGCCTCACAAAATCTAGCTACTGAAACATCAAAGGCGCCGCCGAGAGTGGCGCTTCTGTATCCGTAGGTATTTATTCTGTGCTTGTATGTTTTAAAAGTTATTATCCAGGAAATAACTAACGAATGCAAATTGTTTTGTAATAGTTTTTGTATAACTGAAAACCAATTTTTTGTATTATCCTTGTCCAGTAAAGCTAAGCAAGGCCTGGTATTTATATATATTTTGTTTCAGGTGATGGAAAATGGTGTAAATTTGACGACGACGTTGTCTCAAGGTGCACCAAACAAGAAGCAATCGAACACAATTACGGAGGCCACGACGATGACATGAATATGACTGTCAAACATTGTACAAACGCATACATGTTGGTGTATATACGGGATTCTGAACTTCACAACGTATTACAAGAGGTCAATATTTAATGCTCCTTTCATGTTTATTTAAATTTCAAGTAATTTAATGCAAGCCGTTTTATTAACACTGAGTGTACAGTACTTAACTGAAAATATTTACCGGTGTCTGCACTTTTAAAAATTCATGCCGAAATTGTAGCGACTGTTATGTAGGACAAACAAGTACCAATTGCAGCTTCCACGCTCCTTAATAAACTCCTTCCCTTGTCACTTGTTAGTCCTATACCTCCACAAAAATTGTACCTTTAGTGTAACCTTGAAATGTATATTCAGTGTTAATAAAATCTGTTGTCACATTTTGTCTTGAATTGTGAGAATCACTTCTCATTTGCTCTACCAGGTGACCGACGTGGATATTCCAAGCGAGTTGGCCGACAGGTTAGCCGAGGAAAAGCGAATGGAACAAGTGCGACGTAAAGAACGCAACGAGGCTCACTTGTACATGACCATCAATGTTCTCTTGGAAGACTCCTTCGATGGCCATCAAGGGAACGACCTGTACGATCCCGAGAGGGCACTGTACAGGGTTTTTAGGATAAAGAAGACGGCAACGGTGGGAGAAATGCTGGAGATGTTAGCTGACAGTTTCAAATACCCACCTGAGCAAATCAGGCCGTGGCCGTTCAGCCATCGCTCAAATCAAACGCTCCGTCCTAGCTTACTCGACTTGGAATCAGATTTGCATAAGAACGTCATAGACGCGTCGGAGAATCAGAATCCGTGGAATATATTCCTGGAACTGCTGCCGCCCGACCTGGGTCAGTCGGCCCTTCCCAGTTTTGACAAAGACTCCGATGTGCTGCTTTTCTTTAAATTGTATGATCCTAAACAGAAGAAGATACATTATTGTGGCCACCATTACTTACCTGTGACCAGTCGGCTGTCAGATCTTGTACCTTTATTAAATGAGAGGGCCGGCTTTCCGCCAGACACTGAGCTTGTATTATATGAAGAAATTAGGCCAAATATGATCGAAAAAATTACTAATATTAATGAACCGTTGGAAAAGGTAAATTTTAGCTTTAAAATACAGTAGAATCTTTGTAGTCCGACACTGCAGAACTAAAATCCGGCACGAAAATGATTAGGTAGGGGTTAGGACCGATAGGGCAGCAGTTAAACAAACAGGATCTTTATTATATTTAATATTTTATTTACCCGTAATTTTTCCTACATTCCAATGATACAAATTTTTAGTAATCGGATTAGTGAGATTCTATTATAATACTAAATAGAATGTCTATAAACTAAATCTGTATATTGTTTAACACTGAAATGGGATTTTATTTGCTTCCTAACTTCATGTAAGAATTTGTAGAACATCAAAGTTGCATTTAAATCACAAATATAGATCCCGGAAAACAGTTGTTTGTATCTCATAATTTAGATTACAAGGGCCAGTATAATAGATGTGCATAGGCAAAATGCATAGGAAATTAAATTTTTCCATATTTTATGCCTCCCAAGGCATTTTGGCTAAAAATGTGGTAAACTGTATTATTTTTAGAACCATTTATTTAAATGATAATTAATTTCTGAGAGTTCCTCTTCTTCTTGATTATATCCTTTTTACATTTCAGTGTCAGGTTTTGGCTTTTTTCCTATGGACCAGGATGTAGTGTCTCCTCTTGACCTTGCAACCACAACTCATGGCAAACCCCTCTTCACATTCATTCTTCTTTCACTTGTGCTATCTATACTGAAAGTAACTTCCAATTCCTCTAAATGGCTGTTCTGGTGTGTGTGTCTATAACATCCAGGACCGACTATTAGTGTGTCCGTTGCTAGCACCAGGCACCGTGTTGACACAGCCTTGGGGTCACTCGCATTCAAATACTGACCTGAGAGATTAGAATTAAACAAAAATAACACATTTTATGAATTAAAGATATCCCGATGTGTAGATGGAATAATAATGATTTTTTCCATAATTTTTAGGAACGTTTGAAAATGTAAGTCTTTTATAAGCAGCAGCTCTAAGTTACAATATTTTTTTTATATAAATATTTCAGAAATTTAGGGCTTTTAATTGTGTTACTATGTGATATTAGAACTGACTTGAAAATTAACAAGTAACAAAAAGAATTTTAAACCCGTATCGGCTCGCTGGGGCTTCTGCTTCCATTATGCCACAGAAAGTTAATATTATTTTGCTATTAAATTTTTTTTTTAAGAATCATGTTGTTCCCTGCGGCAGCTCCGTGATTCCCACCCCACCCAGCTTATTCCGACTCATCTTATTTCGTGCTATACACAAGTTTTACACGTGCCACCCTTGAAAGGCCTCATGCCCTAGACACCACAAACATCCTGGGAAAGTGACTTCAGTCGAATAATTCGGAAGCCACTACTCTACCGGATCACCTAACTATTAAATAATGAATTTACAAATATATCCTAGTTTTTTGTTTAATGATGTCTTCAAATTGAAGAAAAATAGGTTTGTTGGTGATTCTGTCATTATTTAACTAGAGATGTGGCTCCTACAACCTTAATTTGTTTATAGGTCTGGTATTTTATTATCTCACTGTATTACCATGGAAACATTTACTCATGTAGTTGTTTTATGAAAGTGTAGATTTAGATTTTTTGTTTTGGCCATCTTTTAACAACTTTATAATGAATTTGACATTCAATAATCCTCCTATTTTTGAAATCAGAGTTAAAAGATATATTAGTTGGGTCATATTAGTTTTTTTGGAAACATTTTTTTTTGCAAGTAAATAAACTACATTTAAATATTTAGAATAGATTAGGAGTATGAGAATTTTGACACTTTCTGAAATTGCAGAATCTACTTTCACATTTTTTAGTTGTATTTTTAATTTTAAGAAACATTCAGTTTCTCTCAATTTCTAAAACAACACATACACACATACACAGATTTATGAAGCAATAGCACAAATTTCTTGTCTACTGCATGATAGTGGCGCATTGGGTATCTATACTATAGGACATAATGTTTAAAAAAAAAATGCAACTTTTAATATGATCATAAAGGTATAGATGTTATATTATTGAAAATTTACATTATTAAAGTATCTGTGCAATTCAAACAAAGGCAATTAATTCCAATACTTTCACTGCTGCATTAATTAAATTCCTAAGGATTAATTCTTATTTATGTGTAGTTGTTTTTGTACCAAATATTCCATAAACATATAAGTCATTAAGTTTTTTTTACAATGTAGCATCTTTTGCAAGAGATATAATAGTGCAAAACAAGGTTTTATCATGTATTTGGCACATATAGTCAAATAAAGTTAGGAAAATTAAATATTCGGATGTATTAAACCTATATTGAAAATAGTCTACCATGTTTTCTTTGTACGGGAAAGTATTTTTTGACTGTGTATTAATACTAATTTTTTTTATTGTATAGGTATTAGACGAATTGATGGATGGCGATATTATAGTTTTTGAAAAAGAAGAGCGGGAGGAATTATCTGACCTTCCTACATGTTTAGACTATTTTAAAGACTTGTTCTACCGAGTTGAAGTTACATTTGTAGATAAATGTATCCCCAATGATCCTGGCTTTACAATGGAATTATCTCAACGCATGACATACGACCAACTGGCCAGAGCTGTAGCACAGAGGGTCGGCACTGACCCGTACCTTCTGCAGTTTTTTAAGTGTCAAAGGCATGTTCAGCGTGGTGCAAAAGTAGACTTCAAATAAATAACTGTCACATTTTAATTATAGTTACAAAGACAGTCCAGGGCATCCTTTAAGGTGTACCTTCGAGGGAACTCTGAAGGATCTTCTTGTATTTTCGAAACCTAAGACGCCAAAGAAAATCTTCTATCAGCAACTCAGCATTAGGGTTAATGAATTAGAAAACAAAAAGCAATTTAAATGCGTTTGGGTGGGCTCGAAGTTTAAGGAGGAAAAAGAACTAATTCTGTATCCCAATAAAGGAGGTTCCGTTGCTGATCTCTTAGAGGAAGCTAAAAAACAAGTAGAGTTTTCAGAAGGCGGCACAGGAAAGTTAAGGTAAGTTGGAATATTTCAAATCAAAAACCAGAGGAACTTAACAGTTGACAAAAAAAATTTGAACTTTCCCATGTAGCAGTTACTGCTAAAACAGACATCACTTTATTAAAATAAAAAGAAGTGCATAAAATTAACTCATTAAGGTTTAGTTTTTGTTTTAGTTAGTTTTAGTAACTATTAGCAAAAATAAATAGTTGCATTTTTTGATGTATAGTTGTTACCATTATTGTAACAAATAAAATGAATTCTAATTTAGAGAAATAAAAATATTTTCTGGAATTTGATATCCTACAGAATTTAATGCAAATTTCTACATGGGTTTTAATTTATTTCAGTAAAAGCATGATTGGGCAATCTACCAAGCCACAAACCTTAAAGTACCATTGCAAACCTTCGTTTACATTCAAAATTTCAAATTGAAATGGATTACTTTGGAATTATTTTGTAGATAATAGCAAATGGAACTGAAACAATCAAAAGTTATTTTGAAGTATAAAATTAATTTTTTGTTTTACTGGTTTTTAACAGATACTGAAAGTTAGTTTGATTTTCCTAACAATAAACAAACGTCTTTTGCTTGTGTTTGTCCTCAGCCAGAGTTTTTCGTCGTCTTATTTGCATCATTTTTAAGTCTTCTCCTACGTTCTTCGTTCAGTGTTGCTTTGTCCTTCGTCTTCTATTTCTTCCTTTCGAGGCCTCTATGCCAGGCCTTTCTTGTACTCCTTCCTGTTTCCATTCTCTCCAAATGTCCTAGCTATCTTACGCGGCACAGAATTGTGTACAAAATTTTGTTCA
The DNA here is from genome assembly GCA_014611495.1 of Limonius californicus. Lineage (NCBI taxonomy): Eukaryota > Metazoa > Arthropoda > Insecta > Coleoptera > Elateridae > Limonius > Limonius californicus. The sequence goes on along the minus strand of JABXWE010000624.1, from coordinate 46,045 downwards.
AATATTGTACAAAATTTAGATAAGGTAGAAATTTATCAAGGTTTAATAATAATTGTTTACTTTTGTTACATAACCTCGAATGTTGTTTATCTTTTCGTGGCTTGTATTACTATTGCATTTTCGGGAATTTTTTTTGTTTGTAAGTTATACCATATGTACAAAAAAATTTTAAATAAAGGGTGGCTTTGTATGTCAGAACATATGTCGCACTTTGAAACTGCTTTTAAATTGAAGGGATCAAGGGTTTATTTTCAAGTACATATTACAATAAATGTTCAAAATGTCCACCGTTTTCATCCAAGCATAAATTTACACGCCTTTTCATGTTATCAAATGCGTTTTGGAGCATAACGGGTGTGATATTGGCACATTCTTCAACTATTCGGTTACGCAACTCAAGAAGTGTGTGAATTGGAATTTTAAAAATTGTGTTTTTCAAAAGCGGAACAACAAAGTAATCAAGAATAGTCAAATCTGGTGATCTCGGCGGAAATTCTGGTTCACAACGTAAACTGATCAGGCGATCGTCGAAAAACTGACGCAAATAAGCAATGGATTGTGGAGTCGTATGGGAAGTGGCACCGTCTTGATGGAAATATCCATGTTGTAGCTCATCGTCATGAAGTTGGTGTGTGAAGGGGTTTAAGATATTGTCTCGATATCTTTGAGCATTGACGGTTCCTTCAAAGAATATGGGAATTAATCGTCATCTAGAGACACCTATCGATTCGAAATTTTGAATGTAAACGAAGGTTTGCAATGGTACTTTAAGGTTCCATAGACCAATTTTCTGGGGATGTAACGGGGTCTCACAAAATATATGAGGGTTTTCAGCACTCCACATCCTCATGGTTTGTGAATTAATATACCCTGATAAATGAAACCATGCTTCATCTGTAAATAATGTTAAATCCAAGAGGTCATTGTTCAATAAATGTTGAGTGAACCATTGGCAATACAACACGCGCCTGTTATCATCACCCGGTAACAATTCATGAGTTGTCTGCATCTTGTAAGGAAATAGACCAATGTCTCTTCTCAAAATTGTTCTACAGGTACCTACAGATACAGGAACTTGTTGTACGAGTCGGCGCAATGATGTTGTATGTGCTTCATTCATAATCTCTTGAACATTTTGAATGGTCTCCTCTGTACGGACTGTTGGCCTTCCACTTCCGCTCTTCCGTGTTACGCTTCCTGTTTCTCTAAATAACCGCACACAATTTCGTACCACATTAAAAAAGTCGGCCTCCAGAAACACAAAATCAGGAAACTGTTGTCGAAATTCAACCATACAAGGGCGGATACTGTAAATCCATTTCCCATTTTCAAGATTTCCATTGCGAAAATAAGATTCAACGATGAATCGCTTATGTATTTCTGTAAACACCATTATTAAATTAAATCTGATTAAAACTGACATTTAATTGTCATAAAATCATCAAAGACCGACGTATTGAAGTACAAAGCCACCCTTTATCTAAAATTTTTTTGTACATATGGTATATTATGTAATTGCAAGTGACATGCATTTTAAAATACACATATTCATTCAGAAAATGTAAAAATGCGTAACATTAGTTAGAAATTTGGTGAGGTATCAATGAGGATGTCGCAAAAAGTATGAGATACAAATTCGGTTGCGGGTGCTCGAAAATTCACCTGTTTATAGATGGCTATAACTTGATAAACGTATGTTCTACCTTAATCCGTATATGGTAATTTATAGGCATAAGTTAGAAAACCCATATATTTACTGTTAAACAAATTACCTGTTTATTAGACTCATTATCGCGAACAATAATTAGAAAAACACCATTAAACAACAAATTAATGAGCCTATTTGCATTTGAATGCACTACACTACTCTACACACTACTTCAATACACATAAACTGTTGTCAATGGATATAAGTAACATTTTTGTAACATGTTATGGCATCTTCCCGCTGAGAAGTTTATTTGTAGGTATAGACAACACATAGAAGCGTGTGGTTTATCCATTATTTCAATTACTACTGCAACAACTTCACCTGTAGCTTCTACCGGCCGACCACCGTGCTTTTAACGACATAACCATTTTCACGAAAAATTATCAGACACGCTTTGAAAGTTTCTCTGCACTGCTGGTGTACAAAAGGAGGATTTGAAATTTCTTCACGAAATTCTTTGAAGTAGTTGTTAACAGAATATGTCCAAATTCCACCAACTTTTCAGAGGTATCTTTCAATTATGAGCGATTTTTTATTTCGCATGAATACCATTTTTTACCTTAAAATAATCACCTGCCACAAGTCAAAAACAGACTTAATTCCGAAACGAGCGTTTCTGAAAATAATAACACCAATTACTCCAGTTTTATTTTTTATTAACACCCGTTACTAACGAGGACAAGTGTGAACAAGCTGGCTGGTGTTTGCATTCAACGCCTTTAACATATTATGCCGGAGCTTGATTAACTGTCAAATGTCATTGAACGCCATTTATTTCTTTTTAGAACTAACATACGAATATCTTCCCGGTTTTCACTTTAGAACATAATTTTTTTGTAAAGGAATCTCATTTTCGCAATGTGTCTCAAAGAAACGTCAACGCGTGCGACAAAACAAATACGAACACGAAAGACAAGAAAAACCACGTTCTGCTTAGCCACAGTTTTTTATACAGCTTGTTACAAATTTTGTCTAATTTGCAGCACAAACTGAAAAACTGAAAATAAAGTTTTAGTTCCTTTGTTGTTAATTTGCTTCCCAATGACATCTGAATAAAATTAGCATTATTAGAGCACAGTTTAACATATCTTTCAGACATCTAAAGTTTCATAGGTCGTTAAGTTTTGAATATATTAACATCATCTTGTTTTGTTAAGGTAGGAGTCCAAAGTATCGTGGGTGAAGTTTCACAAGTAACGAACTTATAAAAATAACTCTGCCATAGTAGGCCGTGAAAAATTAGTTTTTTTGTTTTATTAAAACAATAAGTATTTCTTTTTAACACTACATAACATCAACAAATATAGCGTTTAATTTATTTTTGGCAGTCCTTTGAATTTGTAGATAACATATTTTTCTGGCATATGAGTATTTTTTATAAAAATTGTATAACCTAATAATGATAATATTAATAAGAGATTGTATTCTCCAACAGTTAGTGGTTTTTTGTTATTACTTCAAAAAATGTAAATAACTGTTATTCGTAGCTTGCTAACGTATACGAACTAGTAAAATACAGGGTTTCCATGAAAGATTGTCGGCATTTTAAACATATTTAATTTATTGGAAAAATAACGAAAGAATAATATCAGAAGTCGTGCTTGGTAACTTAAGGTCTATATGGATTTGTAATTTCAACATGGGCGCCATGTGCAGCTCGACACGTCTAACCTGTAACTCAATTCTTACCATGTGTTCTGCAATATTTCCCGACTGTTAATTCTCGATTCTGCGAAGAAAAAATGGCTCTATCACTCTTGTACTGGTAAATCGCACGCAACACAATCACTTTTGGGCTATCTGTTTGGTGTCTATATGTTCGTAGGGCACACCAGATCACCATATTTTGCAATTACGCTCATTTACCTTTACTTAAATATGGGACGTAGCTTTGTCAGGAAAGACTTGCCTCTTCAAAAAATCGTCAATTTTTTCGCTCATCATCATTGCAAATTCAAGCCAAGCTACTTTAGCATCGTGATGAATATGGTGAACGAGTTGCAACTTGTACGGCTTAACGCAAAATGTCTTTTAGAGTACCTTATGAACAGTCAATCGAGGAATATTCAGCTTCAAACTTGCACTAGACTTCTTAGAACTACGTAGATACAACTGTCGAATACGATCAATATTTGCTGTAAAATCCCTGGTCGTTTTGTCGATTTACGCTCTACGCTACCGGTTTCTTTAAATTGGTTATACCAACGCTTAATTGATTTATCATCAGGCGGATTAGCATGATGTAAGCGATGAAACTCTTGTCGTATTTTAATTATGGATTAAAACTCAGCATACCATTACACGCACAAGGTGGTTCATCATTTATTGTCTCTGATATAGAAGCAAATGACTTAGACATTTGAAACAACATTATTTTTTCATCGTCCGAAAAATGAACTCTCCGAAGTTGTTCTTTTAATTTGGGGAACAGGTGAAAGTCACTGGGGGCCAGATCTGGTGAACATGGGGTTATGATAAAATTTCAAATCCAGCATTCTGGATAGCAGCCATAGAAACACAGTTATTTTGGTACGAGTTTTGCGTAACAGTTTCCCGTTATTGTATGAAGAGGTGGTAAATAATCAACAAAAAAAACTCCCTCAAAATCGCTAATTATGAACCCGGGTTTCACCTACAGTTAGAAGTCTTTCCAAAAATTCATCGAAATCTATGTCCATTCATCTCAAATTGCTCGTTGCTGTAAGAAACATGACCTGCTTCTGATCAGGTCGCAACATTTTCGGAATCCATCGTGCGTAAACATTTTTCAGACCCAATTCCTCGTACAAAATTGTCTCAGCGCTTTCAACGGAAAAGCCACATGTCTTAGCAATATATTTGACTGTAATTCTCCGATTCCTCAGTACCACATCATGGACCAAATCAACATTTTCTTGAGTGACAACAGTTTTTGGAGTCCACCGGGTGCATATTGACACGACTTCCTTCCTGATTTAAAATCCTGGCACCAATTCTGAATTACTTGATATGACGGAGTAAAATCACCCAACACTCCAGACATGTGATTATAAATTTCCTGCGTTGATAAACCCTTTTTAAAAGGTATTTTATGACAGTCCTGGAATTTTTCCATTTCAACAAAATCACCAGCACCGCAGAAATACTAAATGTATACCTAACTTCTATAAACAAGAAGATAACGTAGCAATTTGACATATATTAAGGTCAATAACTGACGTTTCTAGGAAAAAAAATATTCATTTCGCGGTCAATATCTTCTATGTTAGGGACAATAATTGATGAACCATTCTCGTATTGCGCTTTCTATTGAATTGTTGCCATTTTTAAGAACTGTCAAATAGCTGTTGTAAATAAAAAAAAACAAACACGCGTGTATATAAACAATATATTTGAATAAAAAGTAAATACCGCCTGAATTGTCATCGTCGTCGTCTCCTTCACGGTATAAGGGCTAGTTCCACCAGCTCTAATTAAACAGTTGGTTAAGTAATCATGGTTAAAAATTTAACCAAGAATTTAACCGGCATTAACAGAATAGCGTTCCACCATTCGTTTTGTACCTATGATTAAGTGTAATACTCCGTCTTCTCGTAAACTCGACGTTGGTTTGCGATAGTTAAGCTGATTGGTCGACAGAAGGTCACGTGAAATTTTTGGCGGAAATTGAAAACAGGAAAAACTATAACCTCACTTTGTTCTGCTTGCTTGCAGTGAACATCGTGCTTTTTTTCCTCGTGCTTTTTATTGTTTTCATCGTGTTTTTATAGTTTTGTGTGTTTGTATAAAAGTTTCGCGTGCTTGTGTGTGTCTATAATTATATTTTTTTTAGTACCTAATAGGTAGTTAAGTTTCGCGCGTGTGTGTGTAATTTAGTTATAAATACAATAGGTATAGACAATTTTAACATGAGTGACGTAAAACCAACTCCCTCCGTAAGTAGTTTTGACTAATTAACACGCGTTTTCGAAAAAGATTGCGATGATAACACGTGCAAGAATAAAGTCGTAAAAGCTCCACGTTTTTCCATAATAATTAGTTATTGTCTTACAGTTTGCAAAAAGACGTGGAACGAACTTCTCTTTGCAAGAAAAGGAGGCGTTAATATCAATAATTAACAAGTACGCTAGCATCGTGGAGTGCAAACAAACTGATGCAACCACGATGAAACAGAAAGATGACGGTTGGGAGCGCATCGCTAAGGAATTTAATTCCAAAGCTTTAAGCGAGTTTAGGTCCACCCCAAAATTAAAAACCCTTTGGGACAACCTAAAGCGCTCTACGAGGAAGCATTACGCTGATGTGCGTGGAAATCCTATTCGGACTGGTATCTTTTTTCTTCTAATTTTACCTTTAGACAATACGAAATAAATTTATTTAACAGGAGGCGGACAACAACCGAAGTCGATTAAAGACGATCCGCTATTTTATTTGGCGAAAGAAATTATCAGCGGCACGGTCGAACCATTACGAAATGAGTTTGATGCAGACTACATAGCAGGTAACGAGTTTAATTTGCTTTAATAAAACTTATTATTTCACTCATAAATTTCTAGAAGTAGATGACCACCAAGAATCTGAAATAGAAATTCTAGATGTAAATGAAGGCCACTTGGAAGAAAGTGATAACTTGGTGGTGAGTTTTAGATAATATTTCAATTATGGCAATGTAATGATAGAATTTTTTGAAATTTAATTTTATTCTAATGCTGGTATAACTTAACAGGCTCATACTGCAAGCCCCGATTGGTGCTCATGGAATCTGGCAGTGCTGAGAACTCCAAAAAACAGTCGGCTGAAAGTACCGGAGACCATAGAAACAGAGAAGCCGTCCACATCTACGGCAAATGAAAAGGTCCTGGAGATGGAGACCAGCACAGCGGTGAAGCGCAAAAGGCTGGAACTGCAACAATTGCACACCCAGGTGGCAGGCAGGCAGAGAGCCAGGAATCCTAGTCGGGTGACAAAGTTCGAAGATTTAGCGGAGCAAAAAACAGAGTATGTGAAAGCTCTGACTGCTAATAAAAAGGAAAAAAGTGCCCTAATAATGGCAACGTTACAACTGAAAAAAGAAACTGCCGAGTTGGAGAAGGCAGTGATGGCCCAACAACTTATAAATGAAAAATTAAAAACCGAGTTGTTAAAAAAACAATTAGAAAAATAAAAATTTTATTAATTACTGTATACTTTATTTCCAAAAACTATCATGCTTTAATTCAGGTTGTTGTTATAATGTTTATGTTAATGTTAAAAGAAACCAGTTCCTTCCATCAATCACGCCTGAAACTTTTTCTTTACAAGCTGCAACAAAAATCAGTGGTAATTATTGGAATTCAGGGTTTAAATGTTCACCTTACCTTCCAAAATTTTTTTTTTTACTCCCAGATTATTTACAATCTGTCCATATGGACAATAAGTAAATGTTATAACAGTAATCAGAAAATCATAATTAACATGTAAGCAATTACCCTATGGCTCATGCCTTTTATGCTACCGTCTCAATCAAGACTTATTTTAATCACTGGGATTGTTCTATTCCAATTAGTTAACTAATTAAATCTAGTTGCTAAATCTAATGGCTTAAACCTCTTAAGTCTACGCGTGTCTGTTATTTCTGTGAGTAATCTCTTAGCTAGTCTATTTGGATGCACTCTCAATCTATCACTGTATTTTACACTATAATTTCTGGTTTCTTCTTTCACGGTTGGGATTCGCAGATCTCTTCTAATGATTTCATTTGTCACGAACCACGGTGCGTCGACTATCATGCGTAACACTTTGGATTGAAATCTCTCCAAGATTTCGATGTTGGAGGCCGCCGCTGCGCCCCAGAGTTGGACTCCATATGACCATACTGGTTTCAACACTGTTTTGTATATCATGATTTTATTTTCCAGGGTGAGCTGTGATCTTTTTCCTATTAACCAATACAGTTTACTAAGTTTATAGGCGAGCTGTTTTCTCTTGTTCCAGATGTGTGTTCTCCACGTTAGTTTGCGGTCGAGATGTATTCCAAGGTATTTGGCAGAGTTCTCTTGTGGTATCGGTCTGTTGTTGAGCGTTACTGGTGGACATGTTTCTTTTTTCGTTGTAAATGTTACTTGTACGGATTTTAACTCGTTTGCTTTTATTCGCCATCGCCTAAGCCAGTTCTGTGATTTATTGAGGTGATTTTGAAGAATTCTTGAAGCTATGGTTGGGTCTATGTGAGACGCCATCAATGTGGTGTCATCTGCAAATGTTGCAATCGTTGTGCCTCTTGACATTGGGAAATCTGAAGTAAATAATATATACAATATGGGTCCCAATACGCTTCCCTGGGGAACTCCGGAGATGATTGTCTGTAAATCCATATATTCGTCTTGGTGCCTAACTAGGAAGTGTCTTTCGTATATATAAGATTTCAGAATGCGAAATATGTTATGTGGTAGATTTCGTTTAATCTTATATAACAAGCCTGGGTGCCATACCTTGTCAAACGCTTGAGTAACGTCGAGGAATACCGCCGTGCAGTATTTTTTATTCTCTATATCTTCATTGATTTTTCGTACAACTCTGTGTACCTGCTCAATTGTTGCGTGCCGCTCCCTAAACCCGAATTGATGTTCTGGGATTAGTTGTCGTTCTTGTAATATTGGCTTTATCCTCTTTAGTAAGAGTTTCTCGAGAACCTTCGATAATATAGGCAATAAACTTATTGGGCGATACGATGTCGCCTGTTCTGGATCCTTTCCAGGTTTTGGGAGTAGAATTATCTGGGCAACTTTCCACTGCGCTGGAAAATACTCCAATCTTAAGACTGCGTTGAACAGCATGGTTACTATTCGTATTACCTTCGCTGGCAGTTCCTTTAACACTCGACCGGTTATCAGGTCCCACCCTGGGGCTTTTTTAGCATTAAGATCGTTGTCTATAGTGTCTTGTACTTCTTTTATCGTGAACTTCTTGATAGGTAGTTCCATTTGATCCGGTGATTCCAAGTATTCATGTATTTCCTGCTCTTCTTCTTCTGATATCTCTCTAGGGAATGGTTGAAATACTGCCTGTAGGTGATTTACAAAAGTTACCGCCTTTTCTTTGTTCGTTCTGGCCCAACTGCCATCTGCTAGCCTGATTGGTGGGATGTGCTGTTGTGGTTGCTTGATCTTCCTCGTTGCCTTCCACAACGAGTATTCCGTGGCTTCTGTTGCTGTTAGTCCTCGTAGGTATCCTTGTATGGCTTTGTTCTTTTCTTCTTCCAGCAGTTTCTTTGGTTCTTTTATCGCTTTGTTTAATTTGGCTTTATCATGTGGAGATCGTGTATGTTGCCACTGTTTTCTCAATTTTCTTTTTTCAGCAATTTTTATTTTGGCGTTTCTTGAGCAGTCCATCGGTTTATCTCCTACTTTATTGTCGGGTGTTGCCTTCTATGCTGCGTCTTGTATTAGGTGATTCAGTTCATCGACTGCTGTTTCTAAGTGTTCTCTTGTTTTAAGTGGTATGTTATAGTTGGTTTGTTCTAACAGTGTTTCTCTGAATGTATCCCAATTTGTCTTTTTGTTGTGTAGTGAGGGTGGCTTCTGGTTTTGTAACACTTGCGCATCTAGAGTAGCGATCAGAGGGGAATGGTCGGATGACAAGTCCAAAGATGATACAATATTGAGGTAAGTAGCGGCTATTCCTTTCACCACGCAAAAGTCTATTACCTACATCCGGGTTTTTTCTGCGATCAGCAGGCCAATAGGTTGGTTCTCCTGTTGCTAGTGGTATAAGGTTGTTTTCTTGCATAGATAAGACTGTCGACCTTTTGGGGTGGGAGTATGAGATCTGGAGCCCCACCATGGATGTTTGGCGTTGTAATCACCGCCGGCAATAAACCTGTAGCCAAGGGTCTTAAAGAACTGCGTGTATTGTTGTTCTTTTATTGTCTTTGGTGGGCAGTATATAGCTGCTACTGTGATTGGTCCAAACCAGTCTTCCACAGTAACGCTGGTTGCTTGCAGGTATTCTTGCTCGTAATTTTTATTTATGTGGTGTTTTACTGCTGTTTTGATGATCAGTGCTGAACCTGCATGGGTAGTTCCGTCTGGATGCTGTGTGTGATAAATGGAGTATTTGGGGAACTTGAGGTAACTCTTCGTGGTAAAATGCGCTTCTGAGATTAGCATTATATCTATGTTATGATTAATTAAAAATATTTTAAGTTCTTGGCTTCTCTGCACCAAGCCGTTAGCGTTCCAGATTCCGATTTTTATTGAGCTAGCCATTAATTGGTTTTTGCTAAGAGAGCGGTGATGATGTTTAGCATGGAGTCTAATTTCTCTGCCAACTTACTTACTATATTTTCTAGGCAGCTTAGTCTCTCATTATGTTGTTGGGGTACTACTTGAAGCGTTTGGTGTTGGTTGTTGGGCATTTGTTGTTGATGGTTTCCGTTCGTCATTTGTACATAAGAAACATTTGGTTGTCTGTAGTTCACTTGTGTTCTTGCGTGTGGGTTTGCTTGAGTATTTTGTTGTGTGATTATTTTTCTCGCAACGCGGGGTATAGCATCTGCTGTAGCTGTTTACGTGTGATACATCCTTTGTAGCTTGCTGGGTGATTCCCTTCACAGTTACAACAGGTTACGTCTTTCCTTTTCTCTTTCCACTCGCAATTCTCAGATTACCTTAATATTAAAACTGTAAACCTGATAAATAGTGATGTCATTCAATTGCATCTGTACAAGTGTTTAAATATGAAGCCTGTGTTTCGGGATTTAATTCGGAGAGCTACAAATTGAAAATTAAAAGTGGACATTTTTCCGATTGTTCTGTGTTGTCCAGTGATTGATGAAAAAGTAAATAATAAGTTTTATCGCACAGTCGCTCCAATTAGTCGTGGAATATAATTCAATTAGGTAGCTATGGAACTGTTACAAATTTATGAAACGTTATGCCATATTGACAAGTCTTATTATTTACATTTCCTTCTGCTTTTTGTGTTTAAAATGGAATGATACTATTGTAACTAATCGAGATTACGTTGAATTTTGAAAGTATTAGAAGTGTGTAATAACCAGTCTTAGGATAAATATGCAGTTAAAATTTGGAATACAAGAATGCACGTAAAATACAGAAAATATGCACTTTAAATTGCAGCAAATTTAAGCAAAGTAAGACTCGGATAGACGCAAAAACTGATACTAATAAAAATAATTTTAATTAAAATAGAATTATGATTAAATTTAAATATTATTATTACATTTAGTAATTATATGGTGTAATAAATTTATATAATCGGAAAAAATATCCAGTGGGAAATATTTGTTTACCTGGACTATAATCTCTAAATCATTCTAAGAATTGACGTAAAGAATTTGCAGTTGCTAGTAAAAAAAGCAACACCAATTGCATTTATAATAGAAAACTACCAAAACAACAAAATGTAACTTCTTTTTAGTAATGAACATTTTTTTTTATTTATATAAAATACCCATTACAGGGTCTTTTAAGATTTTTACAATCTGATCAATTGGGTAGATCAATGAGTAATTTCTAACCTAATTGATTACGTTTGGAGATTCTTAAAACTAAGGCCTTACTCACTAGTTTGCCTTGTGTTCTGGTAACTTAACTACACTAAACTTAACATGTAGCCCGAATACCGCACAATAATCTGCTTTGCACTATCACTATTTCACTAGCTTAAAAGTCTTCGTCCTCTTGAGTCTTCTTACTAAGTTTGTGTTGTCCAGGAGCTGGATAGCCTCGACGTTCACATGGTGGAACAGCCTTTGTTCATGGCTACTGGCAAATTTGGCGATGGTTTGATCAACAGTATCCATTTGAAGATCCCGATGAATATATCTGTTGCGGCAGTACCAGGGTGCATCAACGATGTTCCTTAGTGCTTTGTTCTGAAAACGCGGAATCACTTGGATGTTGCTCTTACAACCCCAGAGTTCAATGCCGTAGGTCCAAGCTGGTTTTAATATTTGTTTGTATAAAAGCAGTTTGTTATATGTGGACAATTTGGAGTTTCATCCAAGTAGCCAATACATTTTTTCAGTTTAATACCAAGCTCTTTACGTTTCTTTCTGACATGAACCTTCTAGCGGAGTCCAGCGTCTAAAGTCATTCCCAGATACTTAGCTGTGTTAGCATAGGGAATCTGGGTATCGTTGATTCAGATAGGTAGGTGTTGCTTCTGTTTGTTAGTAAAATCCACATGTACAGACTTATTTTCATTGAACTTGATGCACCAAGTATTAGTGCAAATGGTGATTCGATCAATGGAGGTTTGAAGTTTCTCAGTAGCCTCTTCATAATTTTTTCTAACGGCCATAATTGCCGTGTCATCAGCAAATGTTGCTATGGTTTCGTATTCAAGACTTGGGATATCACTAGGATACAATAAATAGAGTACCAGATCTAGCACACTACCTTGTGGCACTCCTGCTCTGATTTCTTTTAATTCAGAATAAAGATCGTCTTCTTTAATTCTAAAACATCTTTCTGATAAATAAGATTGTAAGATTTGTGAATATTGCGGTGGCAGAAACAAGTTCAGTTTGTGAAATAAGCCTCGTGCCAGACTTTGTCAAAAGCCTGAGCAACATCGAGGAACACGGTGGAACAGACTTTTTTCCCTTCTAAAGATTTTTCAATGACGTTTGTGATTTTGTGAACTTGATCGATGGTCGAATGGCTTTCTCTGAAACCGAACTGATGATAGGGAATGAAATTCCTTTCCTCTATTATGGGTTTTAGTCTCTTAAGGAGCAATTTTTCATACAGTTTCGAGATAACTGGCAACAACGATATAGGCCTATACGATGCTAGAGATGTTTCCAAATCTCGTGAACGGTGACCTGCGCGAGGGAGGAGCCTAAATTTGGAAGAAAGGGACGTTTTAAGTGAAACTGAAAAACATTGACCACCTTAAGGCGCGCGAAATTTAAAAGATTAAGTTACTAGGTTATGGAAATAAAAATTAAACAATTCACATAAAAATAACCAAAACTGGAACTGGAATAGAAATCGCAAAAAAACACCACCTGCTAAGAACGCCACGTGCAATTGAAATGTCAATCACCACAATCGCCATTGCGCTGGTAGCCTAATGTTTTTAGGCCGATCTTGCGTACAGTTTACGCGGCGTAGTCTAGTTTAGTCTACTGCGCAACTGTTCATGAGATTTGGAAACATCTCTACATCATGAGGAGGTTTCCCTGGTTTAGGGATCATGACTACTTCTGCGACTTTCCACATCTTAGGAACATATTTTAACCTGAAGGATGCGTTAATAAAATTGGTAAGTTTCTCTATGGCTTTTCTTGGGAGTTGTTTCAAAACTTCACCAGTAATTAGATCAAAGCCAGGGGCTTTTTTCGGATTGATGTTTATTTTAATTTCATTTGAGACTTCTTTTGGCGAAGTAGTTCTTATGACAACATTTTCTTGTTCTGGTTCAGTCTATCCTTGTGGGTCTTCTCCCTCATTTGGCTGGAAAATGCTCTCGAGATGTTCTGCAAACCTATATGCTTTTTGGGTATTGTTTCGGGCCCAACTTCCATCCGTATTTCTGATGGGAGGATTATGTAAAACAGTCTTTTTAGTCGCTTGGTAGCCTCTCAAAGTGAGTAATCTGGTTTGTTGTCATTAGTTAGTTCTCTCAAGAAGTCTTCAATCGATTCGTTTCTAATACGCTGAATTTGAACGAACATGTATATTACAACGAAGGTACGTTTAAAGAAGCAATTTAACAATATAATAATGAAAATCGTTACTGTCTGCGTTCACTTAACTTAAAATTACTCAATTCTAATACCGCGTGGCACCTCTTCTGGCAGCAATGCATGCTCGATGGGGTTGAGGTCTGCAGATAGCGGAGGAAGAACAAGACGGTTTATTTACTCATCTCGAAGCATCTCTAAAACAACCCTAGCACAATGCGGCTTTGCGATGTTGTCAAGAAAAACAAAATATTCCTGTCTAACGGCGTTGCGACGGTTCAGAACATGGTCCATAATGATCTCTTGGGCATAACATTGGCCCGTGAGTGTACCATTAGATATGGAGGTCAGTACGCCACCCCAAAGAAATTCCAACCCATGCCATAAAACCACCACCACCAAAGGCAATGACTGGTTGGCTATACTGAGGTAAGGTACGATGTCCGCCACTATGATATACTCTTTGACGCCGGCTGTCATTGCTGAGACAATATCTGGGTTCGTCCGAAAACAGTTATCACCCCACGGTGTTGCTTCTTGAAGCCAATATCTTGACCATTTTACCCGGTGTCTTCGTTGAGCCACAATTCTTGCAGGACACCTCAGAGGGTGAGGGTGAGGTAAGTCCTCCCTCAAACAATCGATTTCTCACAGTTTGGTCGGAGACTCTATTTCCTGTGGCATTCTGAAGTACTTGCTAAAGATGCCAAGCAGTTGAAAGGGGTGCACTCTTGCATTAATTACCAGAAGTCGATCCTCACGAGGAGTTGTGATGCGCAAAGATTAACTTACAGGCCTTCATGCAGTCGTACCTGTCTAAAAGGGCAATTTCGACCAGGCGATCTGCTCTTTGGTGCATAGCAAGTTAAACGATTTCTCTGCATTGTTGCTTATTATTAATTACACAAATGTAACACACGAGTAAAAAAAACAATAAACAAAAAGGATCTTAAGAAGGCAGGAAATATTATTCAATCGAACACACAAACTCGACTTGACACTAATACGACGTCAAGTCGAGTTGTTTTTTATTTTTTAACATCAAACATTGCCGCTTGTTCTAATTATCAATAATAATCGACCATTAGGCGCCAAACACAAACATATGTTCTTTATATTACAAGATCCCTATTCATTTTTGAGTAGTTTACTTACATTTCATGCATTTGAAATCAACATTTTTAGAAACATGCACTATTAATTTGAAACCTTCAAAATATGCATTTATTGTATACAATCGTAACAATATCCATTATTTAGTTTTAATCTCAAGCCAGCTAAACTCATACAATCGAATGTAATCTGAGCCAGTTCTACAGGTATCTTTTCGAGAGTTACTACCGGCATATTTTCACATTTATTGAAGGATTTTCCAATAACCCCAGAGAAGCGTTTTGAAATTCGATTTTGTCTAGGAAGCTGAAGATGACATTAACAAATTTTTTCCACTCCATATTTTAATTATACATACAGTCGTAAAATGTCCTCCCGCCCTACTAACTTTTGAACAGCTTGATATTTCTTCACAAAATTTTGTGTGCTTTAATGGAAGGCTAAATACTACTTTTTAGCCCATATTTAAATTTTTATAACTTTCAAAGTGGCGGCTAGGCACAATCTTGAACTATTATCTTAAATGTCAATGGGGGTCGAGTGACCTCATTTGAAAGTTATTTTAATTCTGCGTCTGATCCTTAAATTTCATAAAAAAAATGTTCATCCAGAAAAAATGACAAATTGAAAATAACAAGTTTATGGGAAAATAAAAATTAAAGCAAAAAATATATGTTTTCGAAATGTTCACCATTGAAGAATGAAGAAGAAGAAGAAGATTCTAAAACAACAAAACTTATTTTATACAACAATAATAATAGTAATACTATTTTAATAAATGTTTAAAGTGCGCTCCTTGAACTTCTTGGCATTAGAAAAACGTATTTAATATCTCTTCCGGTACTTTTTGCGTCGTAAATCCAAAAGTCCAACGGAGTCGGGTGAGGGGATCGCGGAGGGCATTCTGGTGAACCACGACGACCAATCCATCGTCGAGGATACGTTGCATCGAGATAATTGCGAATTGCTAAAATGCGGGGGAGTGCCATCTTGCTGGAATATGATATCCATGTCAAATTCGTTTGGATTATTTTCAGCAATCTCAACTATTAACGGATGGATGAGGTTTTCCAGCATGTACGATATGGTCGCCAAGTCTTCCTATCCACACATTAAATTTTTGCTGAAATTGAATATGACCTTCCCGGAAAACATGGGGATTTTCATGGCACCAATATCATACATTTTGTCTACAAACGCATCTAAAAAAAATGTGGATTCGTCACTAAAACAGATATTGTGAAGATGGGATGGGTTTCTTGCAATGGTTTGGGTCATGACTTCACAAAATTCAGTTTTTCTATCAGGATAATCTTCAACCAACTGGTGTAAAATCTTCATTTTGTACGGATGGAACTGCCATTTTAAAAACTATCTGAATTTGTTTGTTTTCTGAAATTGCGGGTCGTACAGGGTTTTTCCTGTTTTACACACTTCCAGTGTTAATACATTTTTGCACAAGTTCTCTTAAACACGTCCTGGAAATAGGACGGTCGGGAAAACGTTCATTAAATATTCTTTTGGCTTCGTGAAAGTTGCGATTGGCTTCAGCAAAAATGAAAACTGCTTCGTTTTTCTCCTGCAAAGTTCGAACATTAGCCATAATTATTATTAGCATCACCGGTGTTAACACTCGATATTCAAACGTGAGCAAACACAATAACTGAATTAAAGTGACGGAACAGAAAGACTAATTATTTCAATTGTTTTACTTCTGTTGTTTCACCTCTTACATTTTTTAGCGTGTTGTTTAATATCAGAAACAGATAATTTGGTTAGTTAAAGTTATAAATTTTAAATATGTACTAAAAAGTAGTATTTAGCCTCCCATTATAGCACACAAAATGTGAAGAAATATGTTCTAAAGTTAGTAGGGGGGGGAGGACATTATACGACCACACTGTATAACAGAAGTTGTGGAGAATCCTTTCGGATTTATTAAGCAATTCAAACACTAATTTTTGCTAGATGTGAAAACCTATTAAACTTATACAGGGAATTTTTATTTTTAGTATACATACTATAGCCTATGTATACTTTTAAAAGAAACGCGTCAATTTCGCCTATTGTGTATGCAACCAACTATACCGACAACTAAAAATCAGAAACGAACGTCACTATAGTTGTGAATTATTTAAGTATGAAGGTTATGTTGATGCAGTGTTTATATTAAATAAGTATTTCACCTTGTAGGTATATAGGACGCAGATGATGACTTATTTATTAAATATAAAAATCGACAGGATGTTTTCGTAAGGTCCGTGCACATTATATTTCTTTTGTACAAAACACATACATCAGCGGCAAATGGTGTAATGGTCAGCATACCTGCCTTCCAAGCAGTTGATCCGAGTTCAATTCCCGGCGATGGCAAACTTTTTTTAATTATTATTATTCAACGTAGCATAAAATATTTCATTTCATTTCTTCGGTTAAAACGTGATTACTTTCAGTTTTTATTTTATGGGAATTTATTACGCATCCCTCTGATTTAAATTTTCTAATAATTGTTTGACACTAAATAAAGATTAATTTTATTTTTTAGCATTGAATTAATTTGATTGCTGTGGTCACAGCATACTTGAGTTGTCTGTATAGTTGGTTGCCTACACAATAGGCGAAATTGACGCGTTTTTTTTTTAAGTATACATAGGCTATGTATACTAAAAAGAAAAATTCCCTGTATATAACGTTTTGTGATTAAATTTTTGTACAATATTCTGAATAGAAGTAGGTATATTTACGTTTGTTTTACATTCAGGTATGGTAAAAAAAACTTTTAAATCACACTGGGCTACTATTTCATTTAAATTGCCTACTTAGTGTTTCTGCTTAGCATGACATAATTATTTCAGAATCATCAGTCTTCCCCAAGAAGCACCCCGAACTCTTCACCTCGAAGCACAAAATCGCCTCCTTTGCCACCAGGTGCCGGTCCGGTGCAACAACCATGCCCTCGCAGTGCCCCCCAAACACCTATGGGCATGGCTGCTCCTCCCAGTCAGCCGATAACAAATGCCATGTCAGTAAATCAAGTGGAACGAAATTCTCATGTTCCCCATCCCCAAGGAATGGTGGTGCAGTCTATGGGGGGCATGGGTGGGATGAATAACATTGGAATGGACAGGGGCGACAGAGGTTTACATAATGTTAACGCCGATTCTCTTGTTGGTGTTGGTGGGGATGTTAGAAATGCTTTTGGTGAGTCTATTTAAGTTTTAGGGGTCATTCTATAACAATTCAAATAATGTTTTAACCTTCACAACACCCACTTCAATGCAAGCTATAGATACTTAGCATTCTTCTTCTTCTTCGGGTGCTTTATCTCTTACGAGCTTAACGTATATACCTATACATATAAATTTTATTTAAAAATGTGTTTTATAAAGCATAATCGTTTACAATTGTGGAAACATTTATTGTGGGTTCTCTATGGAAAAAAAATACGAGGGTTGCTCAGAATCTAATGCCCCTTATTTTTTTTCTCGGAAACTATTTATTAAAACTAAACAAAATTTGTACACAGTATGAAGGAATATCTCGCATACATATACTATTTTTCTACGTAATCTCCGTCCACTTGTAGGCCTTATTCCAACGCGAAACAAGGGCATGTATGCCTTGCTTGTACCAGTTCTTGTCCTGTTCGTGTAACCATGTCCTCACTGCATGAATAACGTCGTCATCGTCTTCAAACCTCCTCCCGCGAAGTGCATCTTTAATGCTTCCCGGGTTTCCCGACTTTTGTGGGGCCGTGCGTTGTCATGCAGGAGCAACATGTCTGCTGAATTCTTGTGAGGCCTAACTCGGCGGAAGCGCTTATTCAGTTTTTTTAGCGTCTTGACGTATGCTTTAGAATTGATTGTTTCTCCTCTTGGCATCACATCCATAAGAAGGACCCCATCAATGTCCCAAAAGACAGTTATCATGACTTTTCCGGCAGACGGTGTTGTCTTGAATTTCTTCGTTCGTGGTGAGTTTGGATGACGCCACTCCATTGACTGCCTTTTCGTCTCCGGCTCAAAATGGTGTGCCCAGGTTTCGTCGCCTGTAACAATACAGGACAGAAATGCCTCCCCTTCAGATTCAAATCTGGACAACAATTCAGAACAAATTGCTTTTCTTTGAATTTTGTGTTCGGTTGTAAGGCTTCGCGGGACCCATCTTGCGCAAACCTTGGAATATCCTAGAGCCTTGGTAATTTTACTCGCACTTCCATTGCTAATTGAAAGCTGTATGGCTAATTGCCGACTTGTGATGCGTCGATCTTGGCGAATAATGGCATCAGCGCGGTACAACACGTCCGGGCTCGTGGACGTGGTAGGACGGCCAGAACGTTGTCTGTCCTGTAGCTCAGATTCTTCGCTTCCAGAAGCTTTAATTCTCTGCACCCAGCGACCAACGGTGCTCCTATCGACTGCACGACTTCCATACACAGCACACAAATGTTTATGAATATTCACAACAGTCTGCTTCTCCGCAACCAAAAATTCAATTACGGCGCGTTGTTTGTAGCGAGTGTCATTTACAGACGCCATTTCAAATTGTTTACTGGGGCTGTACTGTTTGTCAGATGCTTTTGCAGTTTTGTACATATACGCGCGAAACTTCAAATTTGCAGCGCGGAAAATTTCACTTTTTTATTTGTGTTTTTGGCTGAGAAAAAAAATTAGGGGCATTAGATTCTGAGCAACCCTCGTATTTACTTTCGTTAGTATAACTGAAGTATAGTTGTTTTCAAATACCAAGAATTTCTAACAACTAAGTAGGGGTAATTTACTATGACAGTTTCAGTGGCGTAGATCACGGAAATCTAGTTTAGTGTCCTATCATCTGTAAAATAAAAGGTTAAGTGAGCAACTATAATATTTATGTACATGATTTTCGTTAAAACGCAATTAAGAGGGAGCGTAAATTCTTGTATTCACTAACTATATATTAATTGAATGTACCTGTGTGTGAATTTTAAAGGTTTGTAAAGTAATTGTGAAAATTATGTACATAAATATTATAATTGCTCACTTAACCTGTTGCTTGACAGATGACAGGATACTGATTGAGATTTCCATAATGTACATCCTTCAATTTTGCTAAACTGTAGAGTAGATTACAAATACAAACAACTTATAACGTCAATACATCAAAAAGCGATCATGGTAGTACAAATGCATGAAAATGCTTAAGCAATCCCAATTAAACGAGGATTGAGACAGGGAGATTGCATGAACTCTAAACTGTTTACATCAGTACTGAAAGACGTGTTTAAAAATCTAGAATGGGAGCAGAAAGGCGTAAACATTAATGGAAAAATGCTATCACTTAAAATATGCTGATGACCTAATTATAATAACAAATAACTTTGAAGATCTGCAAACTATGCTACAAGAATTGACAAACTAATGCGAAAAAGTTGGGTTACAAAGGAACAAACAAAAAACTAAAATTCTCACAAACCAAGAAGAAAACAGACATGTGACAATTGACAATCACAATAGAAAATGTGCAAGAATATGTTTACGTGGGACAATCAGTAACATGCCGAAAAAGTAGTCAAGAAGCAGAAATAAAAAGACGCGTTTGATTAGCGTGGTTGGCATTCAGAAAACAATACAAAATATTGAAAAATTAAAAAATACCTCTAAAATTAAGAAAACTAGTGTATAACCAATGTGTGCTATTGGTGTTATCATATGTTGCTCAAACATGGACCTTAACCAAAACCTTGATGGCTAAACTTGCAAGAACCCAAAGAGGAATGGAAAGGATAATGCTGAAACTGAAGTTAAAAGATTGGATAAGAAATGAGGACATCCGTCAGGCCTTACAACGAGGCAAGATGATGGAATAAAGAGATTCAACAATGGAGGCTCTGGCTAGGCAAAAGAAGTAGGGGTCGGCCAAACACTAGGTGAATGGACGATTTAAAAAGAATGGCAGGATTTGGATGGATTAGAAAAGCGTAGAACACGGAAACATGGAGACAAACAGGAGGCCTATGTCCAACATTATACCATTGCGGTAGTTTGTTTAAAAAAATATGTTTTTCATTACTTTTTCGATAGTGCTTTGATTCTGAATCTAAAATAAATTTATTATTTAACCAGTTGATCAGCAGTCTAGTATAAAAATAGAACAGAAAAAAATAACATATTGTATGTCGAAACAGGTATAAAGCAAAAATAAATACCTGTTGAAATTGTCTATTATTATTATTAAAATATAACCCATAAATCAACATTTACGTAACGGAAAACACAAATTTAATTGAATTAAAAACTTCACATTTGACGGACGAAACTGCTCATAATTTATTAAGCATTAATATCTTAATTTTTAATATTAGAAGAATCGTAATTTTAATTTAACTTCTGGACTAGAACAATGAGAAGAAACACAGTTTAAGTAACACCAAAAGTATTGGATATTTATTAAAAAGCGTACAAATTGTGTTAATAACTTGGGTAATTGATCTTAACACCGGTGAAGAATGGGCAGATGCAACACGAACCAACTATCCTTTCTTTAAAATTGCAGTTGGAATTAAGTTATGCACTGTAATAATCTGGTCATTACTTCAATGTAGAATACACTATTTACTGTTTGTCCATCTGCACATGATACAAATCTTCTCTCTTTTTGCTCATCCGTAAGATTGTGCTGGACGTAAACCTCCACCCAAATCATTACGTACAATTTGCTGAATAGTCTCCTTATTGATGTTCAATTCATCTGCCATTATTCGGAGGGTCATTCAGCGATTCTATCCTTATCTTGAATATCCTCAACGTCCATTTTTAAAACATGTAAACAATTCATACAGAGATAATATATGGAAATGTCTAAAACAAATCCAAACAATACCAAAACTAACAAACATAATAAAGAGCATATACAGAAGGGTACAAGGCATAGTGCAGATAAGCGGGTTAAAGTCAGAACCATTCCCAATGGAAATAGGGTTTAAACAAGGAGATTCACTAAGCCCTCTTTTATTCATTATATACATGGACAGAATAATGAAGAATTGCATCGAGAAAAAGACACCCAAAACAACAGTACGGTTCAAAGGTCTACAACCTACAACAATAAAAATAGAAGCACTAATGTATGCAGACGATATAGTCCTCATAGCAGACAAGGTGAAGAAGATGCAAAGACTAATAGACATTTGGACATCAGAAGTGGAAGCGATGGGAATGACAATAAACGAGAGCAAAACCAAGACAATGCAAATACAAAGAAAAAATGGAAATAACACACAAGATTTCACTTGCAAGGGAAAGAAGTTAGAATCAGTAACGAACTTTGAATACCTGGGGACGATCATTAGCAGCGACGGAAGGATCGAATCAGAAATAGCCAATAGAATAAAGAAAGCAACAAATATATACTACGCGATTAACCGGACGCTTCTAGGGAAAAAGGAAATAGGAAAGAAGACAAAGCTTCAAATATATAATACAGTAATACCAACAATGACATATACAATAGAAGTACTGCCTACATTCAAAGAACACAAATGGAAAATAACCACAATAGAAATGAAGTACCTGAGAAAGATACAAGGAGTAACGAAACTAGAGAGATGGAGGAATGAAGCACTATACAAGGAACTTAAACAAGAACCAGTCACAATAAAGATAGAGAAAAAACAATTAGCATGGTTTGGACATGTTAACAGAATAATCCAGACAGGAAAACTAAACAATTCTTAAGCGCTAAACCAACAGGAAAGAAAACAGCGGAGAGACCGAGGAAAGCACTAAACAATATTATAGAAGAGATAGCAGGGAAACTCAATACAACACAAGACCAAATGAAGGAATTAGCAGACAATCGGAATAAATGGAAGAGATGGTTAACATCCAAATACCCGACGCCGTAATGTTACAAGGGACTAGAGAAAGAAGAAGTAAACAATTCATACTCACTAATGTGACTTGAGGTGTTATCACTATATACAGTTTTCAACAGTTCGTAAGTTTCTCTTGCAATTTTCCCTGATTTACAGCAAACTTTCGTATTCACTCGTTGCTCCATGACAACTGACAGAAGCACGATATTCACGCTACTGTTCTGCCCAGAAATTAACAGCTGTTCTATCGTCCATTGAGCACTCTCTATTGATCAAACTGGGAACTATTATATGCTGTTTTACTTTTGGTTTAATTATAGGCGACTCCAATAGTGTGTTCTCAATCCCGGAATGAAGTAATTGGCAAGCCTCATACCTCTAGCCTCTATTACTACTACTGTATCCATGAATTTAATTAAAATTGGTGATGTGAAGGTTTAAACATTGGTTGACTTGGATTGGAATGACCCACTGAGTAAATTAATTAGTTTTAAAAGCTGTAGATTGAGCTTTTTCTCTACTATTGTAGAATTATGAGTAGAGTTTTATTGTGCAGGTGGCAACAATGGAAACGGCACGCCTGGATCTGTGGGTCGGTCATTGAGAAACGATCTTCTGGTGGCTGCAGATTCAGTCACGAATGCCATGTCCACACTTGTTCGAGAACTGAATTCAGGTACGGATGAATAGGAATTTATACATGGAGCGATTACCATTCTTGCAATTGGAAACCACTTATAGTATTACGTATTATGTATATTTTGAAATGTAGCTCATGAGCATACAGCTACAGAAAGAAGTACTTTTATAATTTAATCCCTTGAATAGTAGAACTTAATAGAAAGTAGAAACTTAAAAGTGCTAGTAAAGTGCCACATAATTATCTCTTTAATTATTAACGCTTTCCAGCAAATATTTAACGACAATTGTGATATATACAAATTTGTATAGGCTGTATAATATGTACTTCTCTTATTTTGATGAAATTACTTGTGTTGATACAATCGTGTGTTGTACAAAGGCAGATCATGTTTTTTTTTGTCTTCGCTTACTGACTTCTTTTTTAGACTGAGAATGATATTTTCTCTCTGTAGCATGAGACTGTAGAGTGTTTTTAGAGTGATATTTTGTACAATTTTTACATTTTACACTGACTTACTGTTTTACGTATTTACCTGGTAATTAAAAAAAATAATGTTTAAAAATTGATATTCGCTTCTCTCTTTTAACATACTGTTAATAAAAAATCACTTTCGATATTAACAAATTAGGTGATAATACGTAATAATAATAATTTTTAAGTTTTACGAGTTAATATTTTTATAGTAAAAGAGAGTGCAGAATATAATACATTGTATAGTCAGATTCCAAAGTGATGTTCACTATTTATGTTTTATGTAATCATTGGAAAATTTTAAAGATGCAGTTTATTACAAGTTTACAGTTACACAGTACAACTGCTGTGTAGGTGATTGTACATTAAGCCGACAAGCGACTACTCATTGGAATTAGACTATATTTACATTGTACTTACATATTTATGTAGAAATTTTATTGTTTTGCTGTTGATTTTGTATTACAAAAAATATTATTTTGTACTTTTCAGTAATTGTACATTTTCAGAAATTTGTTATTGTTTTTATGCCTTTTTATTATATTTATATTTTATTTTTTAAAATGGTGTATTTTTTACATATCCTTATTATTTTGACGTATTTGAATGTTACAGAAAGTAATTGTTTGGTGTATGATTTTGGTAAGTTGGTTTTTTTTTCTTACTTTTAATTTGAATTAATTTTTTTGACACACCACACCACTACAGCATATACTTGCATTGCTACACTACATTCACTACATTATTCTACAACTTAAAGGATGCTAGATTAGATGTAGTGTCTGTATGTGGAATGCTGCCTGTTGAATGATTGTTCTTGCAGACTCCTCCACTTTCTCTGAAGCTAGTGGTATCCGAAAACCACTTGGTAAGTATTCTGTTTTAGCATAGTCTGCCCTTTTTTCTGTATCTTTTTTAATGTGAACTGTTGTTTGTTTCACTTTGCACCAAGTACTTAACAGTAGTTAAGCTATTTATACAGTGTGATCAAGACAATTTGATATGAAAGGCGATTGTGAAAGATACAAGTCTTATTTTAGGTACTTTTCTTGTCTAGCATCAACTTTTGTTAATAGTATGAAATGAAGTTTTAATATTTTAGTTGTTTGAAAAAATGTAATGTAATTGTACAAAGCAGAAAATGTTTATGATGGGATTGCTTATAATAATTTATTAAGACAGAAAGTTAAAGAAGTATAATGAAACATTTTCATTTTCCATAATCACCCTTTATGTTAAATTTTCTAGAGAATACTGTAGATTAATGGAAAATAAATGCCCAGTTTACACCACAATTCTGCTTTAGCTATATGTCAAATGTAAAACTACATTGTGAGCTACTTTATTAATAATATGCTTATTACACTGTAAAATATTAACTAGCAACACTTCACAGTAAACACATGACATAATATGCTCTCTTTATGAAAACTTAGATATCAACAAACGTTAACCGTTTTAGTGCTAATCAAACTGTTATACAGGGTGTCCCAAAACTCCTGGGACATAGAGCTACCACGTATTCTAGAGGTCAAAAGAAGTCGATTGGACCCAACTTTGTCATATACCAAAATGTACCGTTTGGCCGTGAGAGGAGTTCAAAGTTTACTTAAAAAATCACATTTTTGTATGCTGTTCAGAAACGTCTGAACCAATTTTAATGAAATTTGGTACCTGGGCACTTCAAAGGAAGCCACTACTTTCAGTAACGAAAGAAACCCAAAGAAAATTGGAGAAGGGTTAAAACCACCCCCACCCCCTGATAAATTTGTTCAGAATTTTTTTAAGGATGATGATACGATTCTATGTTTTTTTTAAGGTGAAAACTTATTCATTAGCTTCATTTTTTGACTCTTGTAAAAACTCCGTAATTCGTATAGTTTCGAAGAAAAAAAATGTTTACTCAAACACTGATAACCGATATTATTATTGCAGGTTTAATTGTATTACAAAATTTAGTTGGCCGTAGACACAAAAATAAAACAAAGGTGATAATTTTGATAGGAAACAAATTCATAATCATGTCAGTTGATTGTTGACAGCAAACTTTTCAATAATTGTTCACTGTTTGTTGACTCATCAGTAAACAAGATATTAGTGTGGAATCCATCGTCGACTACTCTGCGCTCCGGAATAATTTCTGTAAAATTTAAACGTGATTCGTGGTCAAGTGGCAATAATTCTTGAACTGGCTGGATGTGAAAAAAACGAATTAATTGATCGGCAAGGATCCGACTTACAGTGCTTTTTGGAATCCCAGTTTCACGTTGCAATATTCTGGTACTGATCTCAGGATTGTTATAAATCCTTTGAAGAACTGCTTCTTCCACAATGGGTACTCGGGCTTGTCGAGGTCTTCCAGTGTTAAATCTGGCTGGCTGCAAACTTCCTGTTTTTCGAAGACGACATTCGATACGAGCAAAAGTTTTGTGATTTGGAATTCTTCGATTTGGATATCTCTCTTGATACACGCGGACACTCTCGCGGCAGTTACAAGAATACAAAAGCAACAAACAGTGAACAATTATTGAAAAGTTTACTGTCAACAATCAACTGAGATGATTATGAATTTGTTTCCTATCAAAATTATCACCTTTGTTTTATTTTTGTGTCTACGGCCAACAAATTTTGTAATACAATTAAACCTGCAATAATAATATCGGTTATCAGTGTTTGAGTAAACATTTTTTTTCTTCGAAACTATACGAATTACGGAGTTTTTACGAGAGTCAAGAAATGAAGCTAATGTATAAGTTTTCACCTTAAAAAAAACATAGAATCGTATCATCATCCTTAAAAAAATTCTGAACAAATTTGTCAGGGGGTGGGGGTGGTTTTAACGCTTCTCCAATTTTCTTTGGGTTTCTTTCGTTATTGAAAGTAGTGGCTTCCTTTGAAGTGCCCAGGTACCAAATTTCATTAAAATTGGTTAAGACGTTTCTGAACAGCATACAAAAATGTGATTTTTTAAGTAAACTTTGAACTCCTCTCACGGGCAAACGGTACATTTTGGTATATGATAAAGTTGGGTCCAATCGACTTCTTTTGACCTCTAGAATACGTGGTAGCTCTATGTCCCAGGAGTTTTGGGACACCCTGTCTATATATACGAGGTCTGATCAAAATGTATCCAGAATGGTTTCATAAGTTTGCAAGGACTGAACACTGAGGGATGTGGTTTTGCATAACGTGACCTTGGCATCTGTTACACATTTGTTGTGAATCACATTGGCCTTGCTCAGTCGGTTGTTTCACAGTAATGTTTTTTGGTGACATGTGTGTAACTTTTTGGCGCATTTATCATGTCTGAAAAAAGTGATCAACGAATTTGTATCAGATTTTGTCAAAAACTTGGATACACTTGCAATAATACATATTTAAAGTTACAGAAAGTCTTTAGGGAACATGGTATGAGCCGTGCACAAGTTTACGAGTGGTATAAACGCTTTAAAAATGGTCGTAAAAGAGTTGCGACTGATCCGCGTTCTGGAAGACCTACAACCAGCAAAAGTGAAAAAAATATTGAAGCTGTGCGCACAGCTGTGCGGGAAAATCGCCGAATCACTATTCGTGAGTTATCTCCAGATCTATACATTAGTTTCGGTTCAGTTCAATCAATTCTTACGAACGATTTGGGTATAAGACGCGTGTCAGCCAAATTTGTACCAAAACTTCTCACAGTTGAGCAAAAACGTGCCCGTGTTTTAGTTGCTACTGAGTTGCTTGAGTGCGTCAACAACGACGAAAACTTTGTAAAACAATCGTAAATGGCGACGAAACGTGGGTTTATGGGTATGATCTCGAAACTAAGGCCCAATCTTCACAGTGGAAGACCCCAGCCTGCCAGACCTAAAAAAGCACAACAAAGCCACAGCCATGTTAAGATGATGCAGACTGTGTTTTTCGATTACAAGGGAATTGTGTATCATGAATACGCTCCATCGGGACAGACAATCAACAAGGAGTATTACTGCCAAATTATGCGACGTTTGTAGGACGCAGTTCGTCGGAAAAGGCCGGACCTGCATGAGAATGGCGAGTGGCAATTACATCATGACAATGATCCTGCCCACGCATCGCAACTTGTGCAGCAGTTTCTTGCTAACCACTGTATTCCACAGGTCCGCCAGCCACCCCATTCGTCAGATCTTGCTCCCAGCTACTTTTGATATTTCCGAAAATCTAATTCCATTTGAAAGGAAAAAGATTTAAAGACATTGGGTAGATACAGCAGAACACGACGAAGCAGCTGCTCGCTATTTCAGAAGAAGAATTTAAAAAATGTTTCGAGCAATGGCAGCAACGCTGGATTAAGTATGTGGCTTCGGAAAGAGATTTCTTTGAAGGCGATTAAATATTAATTTCAAAATCTTGCAATTTCTCTTTAAATAAAGCCATTCTGGATACATTTTGATCAGACCTCGTATATATATATATAAAAGCGGAAACAAAGATAAAGAAGAAAAAGTGGGAAAAATACCTAAGAAGCAAAACTAACGAACACTATGCAGAATATAAAGAACAGAGAACCATAGTGAAGGAATTTGTGAAGAGATCGAAGCAAAAAACGTGGGAGGAGTTTGGCAAGAAGATAGAAAAGGACAGTGTAGGTAACCAGAAACTGTATTATAAAAATTCTAAAAATGCCGAGAAAAGGTAAAGAAAACAAATGCCAATATATTACAAATAAGGAAGGTAGAACTTTATCTGAAAATGTAGACATAACGAAGCGCTGGAAAGAATATTTCGAGGAACTACTAAACACCGAACAAACAAACAACCAGGATAAGGGAGAGGAAAACATGGAAAGGGCGAAGGAACACAATGAACAAGAAGAAGAATTCGGACCAGAAGAAGTAACAGAAGCCATGAAACTACTCAAGAGAGGTAAAGCTGCAGGATATGATGGAATAACCTATTAGGGAATAATGGAATTGAGATGCTGACAATACTGCTGGGCAGAATTTCGGAGGAATGCACAATACCAACAGAGTGGGAGCTAGGAATAATATTGCCTATACATAAAAAGGGCAACAAGCGAGACTGCAGCAATTATAGAGGGATAATACTTCTAAGCAATGTATGTAAAATATATGACAGACTTCTAGACAATAGACTGAAAGCTACAATAGAGATACAAATGTAGGAGTTGCCAAGTGACTTCAGAAAGGAGAGGGGAATCCAGGACCACATATTCACAATAAAACAGTCGATAGAAAAGCAATACAATAAGGATATATATGTTGTGTTTATTGACCTACAGAAGGCGTTCGATAGCGTACCGCGGAAAATATTCTGGGATAGCCTGCAGAGAAGAGGAATTGGGAACAGACTGAGGAAAAATATAGCTAGCTTGTATAACCCGGAATTATCCTAGGACAAACAACGCAGTCAGAAACATCCCTGACAAAAGAGGGAGTGAGATAGGGAGGAGTTCTGATCCCAACACTCTTCAACATTATATTAGATGACATAACAAAAGAAGTTAAAGGGCACATCAAGAATGTTCACGTGGGGTACAGATATATGAAACCAATATGCCTAACAGAGTGTGCTTTCGCAGACGACGCAGAACAACAAGAAAACTTAGAAACATGGAATAGATCACTGCAAGCACGCAACCTAAAGATAAATACAGAAAAGACGAAAATAATGGTAATCGGAAAGAACAATATACAAACAAAGATCCAACTTAATGGGAAAGAGATAGAACAAACAGGCATTTTCAAATATCTGGGGGTCACAGTACAGAAAGATGGGAAAAATGAAGCCGAAGTAAATAATAGAATAGAGTGCCAACAAAGTGTACTACGCTCTAGGTAATAACTTCATCAGGAAAAAAAGAAGGAAATAAAAAGACAAAACTAACAGTATATAACACGATATTTAAACCAATATTAACGTTTGGGTGTGAAAGCTGGACGCTTACTAAACAACAGGAGAGTAAAATACAAGCTAGCGAAATGAAATACCTGAGAGAAGTCATGGTAATTACGAAAAGAGATAGATTAAGAAATGAAGAAATACGGAAAACATTAGAGGTAGAACCAATCAGAAAGGCCATAGAAAAACAACAGCTGCGATGGTTCGGACACCTAAACAGAATGGCAAATCAAAACGATATGGCAAGACCAAGAGGAAGGCCAAGGAGAAGATGGGACGAGGTGAGGTGATAGCGGAGAGCCTGAAGAAGAGAAACCGAAGCTGGCAAGAGGCTAAAGCACTAGCACAAAACAAAAAAGAATCTATCTACTACACATCTACAATAGAACACCAAATTTCCTTAAAGGAAACAAACAGAATTACTTAAGGTATGGAAAACTTACACAGTAGATATCATAATATCTATATCTAGCAAAATTTGTTGAAATTATTATATTTATTGCTGCTTCACTGAGAAGAATCCATTTTTAAATTTATCATTTTTGTATCGATATAAAAGAAAAAAATTGTCAGAAAGTTAGATCTTTGAAATAGTACTTGGCTTATCTCGGTGAAATTCTAATTAACAAATAAGTAAAAAGCATCCTGCATATGCTCCAGAAAATATTACAAGCCGAGCATTCTGCCCACGGTCTGATCAATCTACTGTTTGACGGTATATACAAGTTTGAAGATAAGCTGACTAAAGGAACATAGCAGGACTTAATTTTCTAACTCATGCTCGAGGTTAGCTGTCAGTTTAAGACTGATATTCGAGCATTCTGTATATACTACAGGAAATATTATAAATCGAGCATTGGGTTAACCGTCCGCTCAATCTGCTGTTTGAAAGAATAAACAATTTCGAAAATTATGCTAACTAAATGAAAATAGTATGACTTAATTTTCTAACTCATGCACAAGGTTAGGTATCAATTTAAGATTGATATTAGAGGCTCCTATATATGCTACAGGAAATATAATAAGTCGAGCATTCTGCTCACTGTCCGCTCAGTCTGCTGTTTAAAAGTAAAAACTATTTTGAAATTTAAGCCAACTAAAGGAAAATAGTAAGAGTTACTTTGTTACTCGAGCATGAGATTAGATGTTAGTTTAAGATTGATATTAGAAAATTCTGTATACGCTAGAGGGCTAGAGGAAATAATATAATTCGATCATTCTGCTTACTAATACGGTCAATCTGCTGTTTGAAAGTATAAGCAGTTGGAAAAGTATGTTCATTTTCATAAAAGATCTAAAACAATTAGCTGAACTTCATTTTCCAACTTACGCATGACGTTAGATGTTAGTTCAAGATTAATTTTAGAACCTCCTGTGTATGACACATGAAATATTAAAAGTGGATAGTTTGTATCTCATCGAGCGGCTCTTGAAAATAGAAGTAGAGGATAATGACCATTTAAAAATAAATTGACTATTTTCATTAATCGCTATCGCTGTTTGTATAAAAGGAAAAACTCTGAATGAAATCGCTCTATATAAGCAAAAATAATAACATATCTGTCTTGTTGAGATGAAAATCTGGGAAGCTTGTATACTGTTCAAACAATTGCCATCGGTATTTGAAAATGTTTATCGAGTTTACCTTTGTGCAGCTGCATACGAGGCAAACGGCAAAAAGTTATTGAAGAGTAATTCTGCACAAATCTTTGATACAACGTTGGTTAAAATCAAGGCATGCTGATGAATAAAGGCTTCAGAAAATTAGCTCCGCTATTACTTTTTTAACGTTCTCAAACAGATATGACGATTGCCTAAATTGTATATTTAAGTGCGCGAATTTTTCTAGTACTTCATTGAGTTGAAAATAACTACCCAAATTCTTGTAGCTAAATTTCCCTTGCGCTTTAATCCGTAAAAGCGCCTTCCACCATATCCGCTGCGCGTTTTATGATTATATGGGACGAAATAGCCTAATGAAAATGTCAGATGCTAGACCCAGTGGGTGCTTGATACTTTCTGCAAGAAATTAGAGAACTGCAATATAATTTTCTTACCTCTCTCCGACAATAACTACCGTGCGATCGAAAAACAATAAATTAGAAACAGTTTAAATTGCCATTGCTGTTTGTTAACCTACTGATTGTGGTAACGTGACAGCTGTCACTGTTAAGTGTCAATTATAAGGACATTGATGTCAGTGATCCCTATGTTTAATATTCTTCTTGATTTCTTTTCATTTCGGTTTACGTTTGTGTATGAATTCTACTGTAAATTAATTACATTAGCCGAATATAAAGAAATATAAAAATATCCGGATTTATCAGTTACATATGTAAGTAATAGAAAAAATTGGTTATATATGCAATTTAAGTACTCAAAACTACTATAGAGTATATCGTTGAATCGAAAACAGACATAACCTATCAAATCATTTTCTGATTACCATTTCTAACCATACATTTTCCCTTTTTATAATATTATTCCATTAAATGCCCTAATACTGCATCTGTTTTAATTGAAATCGTAAATGCATTTCATATTCATTATCTTCCTGAATAATATAAAGGGAAATATATTGCTCATCAAATTGAACATGATATCATGCTCATTAAATTAGCATTAAAAAGTTGGGTATAGAATGTACTGCCTTGCTGAGTTTGACGTCTAGCTGTCGACAATAAACAACACGCTTTATCGATCATCAAAATGGCAATAACAGCCTGGTGTAATATACTTTCTTCGATCTCTTAGTATTAATAGCGTTAAAATTAAAAATTTCCCTATTAAATCAAGAGTGAAACATTTACTTTTGAAAGTGTAAAAATAATTATTTCTTCGTATAATTTGTGTGTTAAAGCTGAATAATTTGTATTTTCATTAGTTAATGTAGTTTTAATGTTTAGTAACCTTGACATGACCTTGCAGTTTCATATTTAGATGGTTGTACTGTTTAAGAAATAGCACCAAAAAAACGTGTATGCGGACTTTTTAATATAGCAAAACTATCTTTAGATTTGTAAAAATCTGTGTAATTAATGCCATAAATGTTCTGCAGCTTAATATTACATACGTCTGTAAACCATTAAGATAGTCGTTTCAGCATATGCTTGAAAGACTGCTTTGTTCAAAAAGGAAGAAGGTGTAAAGGAGTACCTACGCTCAATACAAGATTATAGAGAAAAACATTGGAAGCTTATTCTATGAACCTCGCGCAATCAATTGCTTCAAGCGAACTACTTCTGTCGCTTCTACTCTGGTAGTATACGTTTAAAGTTTCAGCATAGAAGACTTACGCTTTATTGAGACGAATTCAAATGGTGAAGTGGCAAGAACAGTTTCTTTAAGAAAAAATTACAATTTATGAAAAAATGTCAACTTACATAAGTGAGTGGTAATTATCAGACTCGGGCATAGGAACGTCACTTATTAGAACTTTTAAAGTGACCTTGAAATTTGAGAATCTAATGTCAATATTTGGGATAATATTAATTTTATATTATACAACAAAATGATTAATGTTCTACCGTTTACGATCTGATATATCAAATAGGCAGTCTAAGAGTGGTTCAATCCTAAGATTTGTAGTACATTATGTTGCCTTGTTCAGCAAATGAAATGATTGAAAGATAGATTCTAGATAATAGACAAAAACCAACATAAGCTTATTCTTCGTCATAGAGCGTTTTAGCTCATATTTGACATAGTGCCTTTTAATGTTTTAAAGTACCACAAACATTGAGGACCTACAGATTTACGTGGGATCCTAAATGTAACCACTTCTACACCAAAGAAGATTTACTGAGCGCTATACATCGCTAGTTGCCATTGTCTTACGAGATACGAGATATTAGTTTTCTGACGTTCAGTATCTTATAGGTCGATCTCTACAGAAACTAAGAATGCCTTACTAAGAAACAGAGAAGAGTTGTATGTTTGATTACCTTGAAATTTAACTTCGGATAACTGTGTATAGTGGCATGAATATTGTAGATTAATATCATTAATTTTCTGCAATTCAAAACCTTATAGGTCAATCTTTACAGAAAATTAAATTATTTTATTAGAAAAACAGGCGATAACAGGTCTTTGTGTGATGACCTTAAAATTTCACGTCAGATAATTATGTATAATGGCAGTAATATTATACCTTAATATCATTCGCTTTCTACAGTTCAAGATGTTATAGCTGAATCTTTACAGAGAATGGGATTATTTTATAAAAAGAAAAAGCCTACAACAGTTGTATGTATGATGACCTTGAAATTTAACATAACATACGTCTGTATAGATAATGGCATTTTATTGTACCTTAATATAATTAGTTTCCTGTGGTTCAAAATCATATAGATCAATTTTTACAAAAGATTATATATATATACGGTATTATACAGCTAGTTGCCGCCTTCCCGTGCCAATTCGCCACACATCTCTATCAGCCGCATCTTCGACGGTTAGTCCTCGTGACTCCATTGCTGCTCGTATTCCTTCGTTCCACGACCGTCTGGGTCTTCCTTTTTTTCTTTTGCCCGGTGGTGTCCATCTGAAAACTCGTGAGGGCCATCTGCTGTCTTCCATTCTCATTAGGTGTCCGAACCATTTCAGGCTTCTTAGTTCGATTCTGTCTATTACGGTTTCTTGTGCCTTCATTTTTCTTCTTATTTCCTCGTTAGTGATATGTTCCCTTCTGGATATTCCCGCACTTCTTCTTAAATAATCCATTTCCACGGTGTTTAGCTTCCTCCTGTGTTCTGCATTTATTGTCCATATTTCAGATCCATAACACAGTACCGACTCTACCAACGCTTTACAAAAGATGAGATAAATAAAATAGAAGCGAAAACAGGTATATGTACGATAACCTTGGAATTTAGCATCAAATAACTATATATAGTGACAATAATACGACACCTTAATGCAATTAGTTTTCTACGTCAATCTTTATAGAAAATGATTTTATTTAAAAAAAAAAGAAATGGGAAGAAGTATGTATATTGAACAGTACGTTACTGACAAAACACATCAGAAGATTATTTTGTGAATCCCAAACAATCAATTTGCCTAAGTGAAATAGTTGTGCCACCTCTACCCCTGCGGTATCCGTTTAAAGTTTAAGATTACATTTAGATTTATTCTGGGTGATGGAATTAAACCGGCCGATAACGATTGCCAGATTTGCAGATAATAATGGAGAAACGTGTTTGCTTCGCCAAAACATCAGAAGTGAGAGACCCACACTTAATACAAAAAACAAATTTTATTTGACTTTAAGATTTGTATTTCCAAAGTTACAAGTTGTAATTTTCAGTCGTTCAGTTCATGGAATGTTAATTTTTATTATCCTTGGGGTAACCCTGGCATTTGCATGTGCACGCGGTAGAGTCTTCAAGATACGAAAACATCACATTATGTACATAAAAAAATTAATGTGATGATTTTGAGATGGCATGCAAGCTTTTCATTACATTTATTGTAATTTCAAACATAATCAGGCGTAAACTTCATGTCGTTTTTAGGATTACAGATGTAATATAACCGCCGCTTTCTGTAAATTTCTTACAGTTAAAATTGTACAAGATAGCAGAAGATAAATCAAGCAACTGCAATATGGCGGAAGCATGCTTATATGTGCGGAAACAGATATTTTGAAAATCAGTGATTAATACTATGAAAGATATTGCTTTCTTATGATTTAACATTACGACTTTATGTGTCCTAGTACTAACCTTGTCTGTTGCCCCAACACAGCTAGAGAACTATAATTATAACCGCTATGTTAACCTGTATTAATCGCTAGCGGATAAGCGCTTTGAAAATTACAGTCCTATAAAAATACTAAACAATAACAAATATCAGCAAATATTCGAGATAATTGGATTAATTTGACAAAATCCATGGTATGGCTATTCGAGATCTTGTTGCACTTTGGTCATTACTATTAATTTTGCGTCTCTAGTAGTTCAAAATAATATTATTCGTACTTAAACTATTGATTATGAGAGTGATTTCTAATGCATCTAAAAATGTTATATTTACGCAGGGTATTCATTTACAACAAACACGAAAGAGCAATACAAGGTATTTCATGACAAAAACAGAAGAGGAGCCTTATCAGAGGATTAAAACAATATCCAGATCTACAAGATGCCTCATCAAAAGAAAACCAGAACAATCAAACCAATTTAAAATATAAACATAATTGTGAAATACGTGATCGCATTAGGTTAAAAAGAATTAGAGTGTATTTTCGAAAATGTGTTTGTATATTTATTTCGATTTAGATCGCATACTTGTTTATTACATTCTCAAAACTACAGTAAGTATATAAGCAACAATATACAATGCGGTCGTAAAATGTCCTCCCCCCTACTAACTTATGAACGACTTGATATTTCTTCACAAAATTTTGTGTGCTTTAATGGGGGGCCAAATACTACTTTTTAGTGCATATTTAAATTTTGTAACTTTTAAAATGGCGGTTAAGCGCCATTTTGAAATATTTTTAAATGGAAATGGAGGTCGAGTGACACCTCATTTGATAGGTCTCTTTGAGTAGAGAATAACTCTAAATTTTAGGAAAATTTTATAGATTCGAAAACAAAAGACAGACTTCCAAATTATCTATTTCTCATATTAAGCAAAACGCTAAAAAAATGTAGGAGGCGAAACAACAAAAGTAAAAAATTGAAATAATTATTCTTTCTGTTCTGTCACTTTAATTCAGTTTTTCTGTTTGCTCACGTTTGAATATTGAGTGTTAAAACAGGTGATACTAACAATAATTATGACGAATGTTCAAACTTTGCAGGAAAAAAACTGAAGCAGTTTTTATTTTTGCTGAAGTCAATCGAAACTTTCACGAAGCTGAAAGAATATTTAATGAACGTTTTCCCGACCGTCCTATTTCGAGGACGTATTTAAGAGAACTTGTGCAAAAATTTATTAACACTGGAAGTGTGCAAAACAGGAAGAGCCCTGGGCGATCCGCAATTTCAGAAGACAAACAAATTCATATAGTCGGTGAAATGGTAGTACATTATCAGCAATCACTTCACATGTAGCTGCGATATCTGATGTATCGGCGACCACTGTCAAAAGCTTTTAAAACGGCATAAGTTTCATCCATACAAAATGAAGATTTTACACCAGTTGATTAAAGATGATCCGGATAGAGGCATTGAATTTTGTGAGGTTATGGATATCATATTCCAGCAAGATGGCGCTCCTCCACATTTTAGCACACAAGTTCGCAATTATCTCGATGCAACGTATCCTCGACGATGGATTGGTCGTCGTGGTCCAACAGAATGGCCTCCGCGATCCCCTGACCTGATTCCGTTAGACTTTTTTTGTGGGATATCTTAAATCGATAGTTTTTCAAACAGAACCCGATTCCCTTTTGCATTTACGACGTAAAATAACAGTGGCTTATGCAAATATCGGAGTTGAAACTTTCCAGAAAGTACGGGAAGAGATATTAAATAGGTTTTCCTATTGCCAAGAAGTTCAAGAAGCACACTTTGAACATTTATTAAAATAGTATTATTATTCAGTTTTAGTTGTATAAAATAAGTTTTGTTGTGTTTTAGAATTGCTTTAATTCTTAGTTTTCATAAACATGTTATTTTCAATCATCTGTCATTTTTTCTGGATGAATATTATTTTATGAGACTCAAGGGTCAGGCGCAGAATTAAAATACCCTTCAAATGTCACTCGAACCCATTGCCGTTTAAAAAAATAGTTACAAAATTTAAATATGGGCTAAAAAGTAGTATTTAGCCTCCCATTAAAGCACACAAAATTTTTGAAGAAATATCAAGTCGTTCAAAAGTTAATAGGGGGAAGGATATTTTACGACCGCACTGTATATAGAAAACTCTTCTCTGAAATTAAACTTTTAATACATACTTAATTATGATTACATAAACGTGTCTACTTACTTAAGTAAAAATAGGTAAACTAACTAATTTATTCAATTTTTTAACATACGCCTCAGGAAAACCTTTATTATATAAAATGGAACTTTCGACTTTAGTGGACACCTCTTCGCTCGAATTAGTTCGTTATATCGAGGTTTTACTGTATTAGAAATAATTATTTTGTATCTAAAAGGAAAGTATTTGCACTTATGGAAGACGTAAAATATTAGGAAGACAATTATATTACTCAGAGATCGAATCTTATATGTAAAAGAGACATCTACGAAAGAAGTGTAACCATATATTAAGATTATTCTATATGTAAGGAAGAAATCATAAACGAGTGCTCTGACAATTTTCTGTAAATGCGTTAATTCAAAAAACTTCTTGTGAAAGTTGCAGTTGAAAAGGTTTAAGGTCGAAAGTTGTATCAGATAGGCAGCAAGAACCTCGGGCCAAAAAATGATAAGGTGTAATACAGGTTAAACCCCTAGTAACGCGAAGAACGTGGTTTAAAGGGGTTGGAGGGTGATTGATCCAGCGGTCGCAGGTGTCGAACTCGCTCACCAGTCATTGTGGATGTTGAGCACGATTCCCACATTCCCAATCTATGTAGTCCTCAAAGAGACATTTGCCTTTTCTATACACATCGTGAAGCGACAAATACGACATTTGTATGATGCATCACAAGCACCTTTGTATCGTATGCGTACGGCGTCTCTATCGTACAATGTGAAGCTGCCAGTTGTTACACCTTCATTGGAGCCAAAGGGGGTGTAAAACGTATCCTGGTGTAAATGTAACATTATGCAAAATTAGCGACATCAATCAATTGGTGTAATAGATTTCACACAAAAGCTCCTTTATACGTAGGAAATTTTGTGTCTGGGAAATCACGAGATATCGCCGAATGAAAAGCAATGTTCGAAAACGAGCATGTCGTGAACACGATTCTTACCTGACGAGGAACCTCCACGAAACATTCTCATCATTTCCTATTTATTTTTGTAATTTAAAACACATTTATAATTCTTACGATACTGTTTTCATATTAAAACGTAAATCAAAACTACCGTATAACTTTTCATGTATGTTAGTTCTTATAAATAGAATAGCAAACTTCTTTAGAAATAACTACTTTACATACAGAATTTACATAACACTTTGCTTTTAGCTGTGAAAGTTAAGGAAGATAAATTTACTATCCGGCAGGAAATTAATACGAACAAGTAACAAATACTTCAGATGGTTAGTTTCTTTGCTTTAAAAGGTTTTTTGTGCCATACTACACTGCTCCAAGAAATTAACGCACCACAATTAACAATCGCAATATTGTTTAAAGTATTGCATGTAATGAAGTACGTTTAATCATAGATAATGCTTAAAATTAAGTAAACCATATTGTATTCAAACTGACAATAATCAACGCAATTTAACAACAATCAACGCAAAAATTAAAAAAATCAAAATTGAAAAATTGTAAGTTTATAGGTTCAGTAGGCTGTGTTTGTGCCTCGACTTGTTATGACAGCTTGTCAACGACGGTTCATACTTAAAATTAACACACTTACATAACTGCTCTTGCTTAACATTATCCCATATTTCCAGTAATGAATTCCCTAGGTCGTTAAGAGTTGCAGGGGGTGGTTGAAGGGATCGTGCTTGTTTTCCGAAAAAGTGGGGACTTCTGGTTGGCCGTTGCATAACAGGAATATCAAAGTCGTCTAGGTATTCTTGCACAATTCTGGCTGTGTGGGGCCAAGCGTTGTCGTGCATTAAGTGGAAGTTGTCTCCAATGTATGGGACATACGGCACAACATACTGTTCTAAGAAATCCGTAATGTACCGCTGACTATTTAAACTGCCGTTGGGGAAGATGTGTAGGTCTGGGCTGGCCGCGAAAGATATGCCTCCCCATACCATTATTGAGCCACCACAAAATGCAGTCATGGGGGCAAAATTGCATAAAGCACATCGTTTATGTGGAAGTCGAGAAACTCGAATACGCCTATCATAAATCTCCAAACAAAATCTGGACTCGTCTGTGAACAAAATGCGTCTCCAATCTTCATTTTCCCAACTGAAGTGGTTTCTATCAAAATCCAATCTGTATCTGCGGTGGTCTGCAGTCAACTGTGGACCAGTAGCTGGTAATCTGGCTCTCAGATTTCCTTCCAGAAGACGTTGGCGAACGATTTCAATGCTAACCTGCACATTATGTCTGCTGAAGGTTGTCTTTGGACGGCTCTTGTGGTGGTAAAGCGCTCTCTTAGTGCACGCGTTCGAAGAAAACGATCTTCTACAGCGGCAGTAGCACGTGGTCGCCCTTGCCCTGGTCGCCTGTCATGTTCGTTAGCTTCTCTGAAACGCTGGATGACCCGAGAAATAGTTGTGTAGTTCACCCCAAGCCTGTCAGCGATAGGGCGGAAAGAATACCCTTTCTTCGGACAAAGTAAGGGCTGTGACATACTCATCATGACTTAAATTTCTTGAGATACGTTGAATTTTAAATAAGACTGATCGTACAAGAAGTTGTTTTATGACAGCTACACGATTTGATACGTTTTAAAGTAAAACGAAACTGCAAGTAAATTGTAAATGTGGATGTAAAACTGATTAATTTTTTTTAACAAAATTAAAGATGTAGAAATAGACCAAGAGTAACATGTGTCTATCAGGTTTGTATCAGACATTCATTCTATGCGTTTGGTTGAAGTAGATAGCGCACTTCTTTTCTTTTATCGTAACATTAATAATTGGTGCGTTAATTTCTTGGAGCAGTATGTATATAACTGTTATCTGGTAGCTGATTTAGACATACCTGGAGCGGCTACTTATTTGCCAGTTAATTTATTCCAAAAAAATCTACTAAACAACTTTTAATTGCAGATTCATATGTTTCTGATGTCACATCCAAATTGCAGTTGAGTTTATAATTGCGAATAAATATACTACGTACAAATTGTTGGTGCTCTCTTTTAGACGTCCTTTGATACTATTTGTGCAATTAAAAATTATTCGAAAACTAGGATTAAAAAATAGCCCTTCTATGTACCATGACTGAACTAACGTGTTATAATTGCATGGCAATATGTAAGGATTACCTGAACCAGTAACCTACGCTCTATTCACTCGTTTTTTTAAAACAATATATAAGCTACATGGAGATGCAAGATACAGTCGAATTTGATAATAGCGAAACCTATCAGATTTAAAGATTAGTTTTTATACATAAAATATGCAAAGAGGTTATTTACGATACTTAAATTTCAAGTGCCGTGTTTATTATAATCAAAAGTACAAGGCCATCCTTAAAAAATTTTAATGAATCTTAAAATAGTCATTAAGTTCTTATTATTTTAATTATAATTCATTACAATGTGGCAGGCAAAGGTTGTTGCGAGGTAGAAGTAGCAACTCTAAAATTATTGCGGGATGTTTCCGGGACGAGTAAACCATGGCAATCTAAATATTTTAGCCTGACATATGTTTATATTTCTATTTGTTTTGATTGTTCTTCTTTCCGTTTAAGTTCGATAAGTTTATTCGTCTATTTTTATTATGGAATACCCTGTATTTGTCAGAATTATGCATTCCTCTGAATAGTCTCTCATATTTCTATATTGCCGAACACTATTTACGACCGGGGACTCTTGGATTTAAATACAATAGACTGTATAATAAATAAGCCCGTAAGTCTTTTAGACTTCGATCCAATCGGTGATGTGGTGATTTTTCATACCATCTTAAACATTTTAAAATTGAGAACTCTTCAGATTCACGTATGTTTCTTAACAGAATTATTACATTGAATAAAGATATACTGCTTAAGATTTATCAATAATAGCTCTTATAATGCTCGCAATAATGACTTATTATACAATGCGCGTCAAAACTAAGGAACATCCAAATAAAACTGAATTAAATGATTTTTTATAAATATACTGAAACACATAGATTTTCTGTCATCATTATTTTTTTTAATAACAACCCCATTTTTTCCTCCATATTTTGATAGATCTCCTCACCAGTTAAATAATGATATAAAATAATTGCTGTCCCACATAACAGTCTTTTTGCGAAAAATACATATACAGTTCGAACATTCAGAATTTATTTATAATGGAAATAAGATCATTATGAAAAAATTCCTAACGGAAATGTTCAAATTGTCCACTATTAATCAGTTGGAATTGACCAGCAGTGTATTACACGCTCGAAAATTTCCGGTTGGATACTTTCCATTTCTTAATCGAACCGAATCCGACGTTATAAATTTTCACACGACCCCATAGAAAGAACTGTTGCTGCGTTAAGTCAGGTGATCTAGCCACTCAAACGGTCCTCGCCGCCCTAACCATCCATCAGAGAACATATCGTCAAGAAACCGGATTTGTACACCAACATGGGGAGCAGCTCCATCTTATTGAAACCTAATACTTGGGTGGAGTGTGGAGTACATCATGATCTCCGTTGTATTGGGAAAAGAATTGCTACAGCTATAACTAACTCGAAACGCCGAAAATATAAATCTAAACAGACGTGGTGCGTTATTTTTATTAAAAATAAATTCTGAATTTGTGAACTTTATGTATATTTGTCTCAAAAAAATTGTTTTGTGAGCCATTTATTTTATATCACCATTTAACTGGTGAGGATATCTATCAAAATAAGGCCAAAACAAGCATAGTATTTAAAAAATAATGATGACGAATCACTTAAGAACAAAGGCGTTTCGTAAAATATTTATCGGCGTGCTTCGGGATTTTTACAAAAAATAGTTTGTTTCAGTTTTATTTTGTATGTTCCATATTTTTGACGCACACTGTATATATGAGTAAACTGTCGTTAAAGTCAGAAATTTAAAATCCGCAAGGGTCTTAACTATAAGGTTTAAAACTCAGTAAAAATCACAAATTTATTCTAGGAAACATTTTGGCTATATAGATATTAAGAATAAGTAAACATTCTATTCTAATTATAAATAATTAATGTATGGCTCTATTTTCACCCCGAGTATATACATAATTATGTAAGTAACTTCAGGCCGAATATTTAATTATATACTTAAAATGCTCAACAATCTGTCAAATTATTTCTTTCTTTCTTTTGGAATAATACAAACTGTATATGTCATTGTACCCGAGTTAGACTGTAGCTCAAATCTGAGGGGAAGTTTCTTGTTACATAAGCACACTGAGTAACACAATAACTAAGATTTGTGTTCCTACTACTTATGCTTACACACCGTGTATTTCAAAATAACCCACCTTAGCTTTTTTTTCCTTCACAACTATAGTCTAACACTGTACTGTCCAAAGAATTTAAGTATCAAACGTCATATGGTACTGACGCAAATAACCAGAAATTAATATGTTTTAATACAACCGCTTGTATATTATTAAATATTCAAAAGAAGTGTTATATTATAATACGAAAAGGTAGGTCAAAGTTGCTAATAATTACAATGAGTTCATAGCAGCTGTCATCTGTGAGTTCAAAATCTTGAATTTCTAATACACTTTAATGCACAACAGTAATAGCAAAATATTATTTACATCATATTATTGTTGTAATAAATAACTCTTTTAGTATATTATAGTATTGTATAGCATAGTATAGCATAGTGCAGTATAGTATAGTATAGTGCCTTTTTAGATAACTTTATAGCTGCTATTTTAATGCATTAGAATAATTGTTATTTTGCTTACCCTTTTGTTTAAAAATACTAACACCAAACGTAATCTATAACATTGTATTATTTCTTAGCATGATAAGATATCTCTCAAAATATGTATAAAATATTATACAGACCTGAAATAATACTTATAATTTTACTTCTCCCGCATACTTCTCTTCAAATTTTAGCTATATATACAAGGATCAAACTGCGCCTTGTGGGTAGTCCGATGTTTCCCAGGGATTTTAAACTGGCATATGTCAGAAGTTATATCGTGAAGCGCAATTTATACAATTTACCGTGCAAGCGACTGTGGCTGCCTTTATAATGGCTATGTTAATAAACTAGAATAAGTATAATTTTTAAAACTCCGTCTAGCTTGCCTACCTTTCCTGCATTTGTTAACAAATACTATGATCAAAATTAATCTATAATATTGCAGCATTTCTTAGGGTGGCGAAATATCTTTGAATAAAAAATTATATAGCCCCAAAACAATACCTTTAATTTTACTTCTCGCGCATATTTTTTTTAGTTCGAGCTATACAAGGTATTTCTAACAGGTCTGTACAAAATGCTACCACAAATTCCTAAGACCTAAATAAAGTGATTTAACACAACTGACCTAAATACAAAAGTATATGGTTACAGAGTTACAGCTTCCTAAAATGAGACCTGTACGATCGATTTTCTGCATAGAATTATAGTAATAGTTGGACCAATGTGTGAAATTGTATGCGCGTACGTTACTCATCAAAGTTACAGGTTAGGGCCTAGTTTATTTTTAATAAGTGCACTCAAGTGGTATTATCAGGTACTGTTTCCTATAATATATTCTGTTTATTTTATTTTTGACAAAATAATTGTATTAGGTATGCAAAAATACTCAAAAAAGTTACCTTGTTAATAGTCGATAAACCCAATCGTTTTCGAGATAATCCAATTTTTATGTAGAATCGAT
Source organism: Limonius californicus (assembly GCA_014611495.1). Lineage (NCBI taxonomy): Eukaryota > Metazoa > Arthropoda > Insecta > Coleoptera > Elateridae > Limonius > Limonius californicus. The sequence goes on along the minus strand of JABXWE010000624.1, from coordinate 2,134 downwards.
ATGCTTTAAAAATTTGGAAACTTCGAACTATGGGGATTAAATTTGCAGCATAAACTCAGGAAAATAAGACAATAAAAGAAGCTTATATGAACATTTGTCCGCAAATGCTTAGTTTACTAGGTAAAATTCATTTACAATATAGTATAGTAAAGTAGAGTGTAATAACTAATAATAGTACTGCATAATATAGTATGGGAATAAAAAATGAGCAGAATTAATCAAACACGTGTCTGATATCTGTTTTTAATTATAAATCTTTACTTTTCCGAGTCCTAATATTCCATTAAATATTACTATTACAAATTCCGTCTGTTTCTATCAAGTAATAAAAGTTTCACGTTAATTCATTTTCTACTCGCTTAATTAAGTGTAAAATGTAAAGCGGAATGTATATAATCTAAAAAATTAAATTTAGTACCAGCTTCAAAGTTCATTTTTTTTGCTCACACGATATTAATAGTGGGTAAAATAGTTTTCAAAATGTTTTCTGAATGTACACGTACATTTTTCTTTTTTACTATCTAAACAATTAAAGGTTTGGATTCCTTGATTAAATAATGTTACAAAAGCTTCCCGTTTCATATCTGGGACCGGAATTTGTTTGTTTTAACCGAAATAGATTTCTTCCTTTGTCTCATATATGAAGTATATGCGCAAAAGCGATGTGATAAAAGACAATCTCTAAAAGAATGCTCATTTGTATGTGTGGGTTCCAACGGAAATAAAGCAGAATATAGCATGAGATAGTTAAAGAAAGGAAAAATAGAACATTAGTAAAACATAACATGAAGTAGAAATCTGGAATAAGCACATAAATATATAATTCAACAGAGAACTTTGTAAATATTTGTTTAGCTAGGCCTGTATTGAAACGTACGAATATTGTTTTAAATAAGATAAATAAATATGTATTGTGATGGAATCCTAGATTGCAGTTCTTTTAGTTTAGTCGAAGGGTTGCGTACGTAATACCAACAATTTGAGATTCGGTATTTTTTTGGTTTATCAATATGTGTCTTGCCGGATCACACGGGTATTATTATGCTGGTGATGAATTTAAGCCGATTGCAAGCCAAGCTTGAGCCTATTAAACGGTAACAGTTAATAAAATGACAAGGATTCGGATGGAATGCAGGAAGTTAATACATTGATGGATATTAGGAGTACTATGGTGGGAGTTTTTAAGCGAACAGAAATAGTGTGGGAATTTGTGTTGAAACATGCGGGGTTGAAGTGTTTTTAGTCAAGTGTTTCATTACTTGTGAGGTTATTCGATTGACTTGGTTTATATTTGGTTTCTTTTGTCGTGCTTATAAAAAAATTATATTAATATCATAATGTTTTTATATTTGACAAAGTTACTATTTATTTATTTTGAAAACTAGTATCCTGGTGTTACATTTTTCCTTGGTAATATTAGCTGTTGTTTTTGTTATTGATTAAGATTGTATAAAATAATTGAAAAAGTAGAATAATTTTGAAAATCTGGAAGAAAAATACTTTTTGAATTTAAAATATTTAGAAGAATTGTAATATTAAAAAAACTGCACATCAAGTAAACCCTTTTGAAAATGAAAATGTCTTTTTATCAACAAATTGTTTGGAGTATCCAGTTATAAGTTCGGCGAGGAGAGGTGAACAGCGACACGACATAGGGAGCAAGGCAAGTCATAACTACACTTGTATGATAGTATAATAAATAGATTGGAGTACGGAGACGCCACATAAACGGAGCGCAGAGAACTTCTGAAAAGCTGCTATAGTCACCTTGTGCATATATTGTTATTTTTGATATATTTAGGTCAGCTGAAGCAGGGCGAAGGAATTCGTACCAGTGTGGTAATCCTTGTGTGAGCTAGTAATTACACATATTGTTTATTTGTATACGAATCATTAAGATACTTTTCAAAGTGAACCGACTCCAAAGAGATTAGTCTCAAAGCTCTTCGGCTGAATTAATAGCTAGCGTTTTGTCTTTGCAGGTTGTACAGGATATTATAAACTTTGGTTTAATTCAATTTTCAAAATTTTGAGTCATTAAATTAATTGTCAAAATAAAATATTCTGTCAGTGTCAATTTTTAAAAATTTATTTAATAATGTCAGTCCCAATGTGGACCATTTATCATCTATGA
>JABXWE010000623.1:0-88160 GCA_014611495.1 Limonius californicus | reverse complement strand
CACCTTTATTGTGCCTTTACCTGTATCTTAAAGCTTGCAAAATCCTTACATAAATATTCAGAACACAGTAATAAAAGACATGCGGAATTTAACACACATATAATGGAATTACTAAGACACAGTACAGAATGGAGACAACAAAGGACCCTTTAATACAAACATTAAAAGATTAAATCTCGAACGTTCGTTAGGAACTCTACGCCGCTGGTGCCAACGCTACATTTAAATGGTTTCAGTAACTGCGTAGCCCAGTTGCGCAAGTTTACAGAAATAATAGCATAAAATGAACGTCTGTATATAATTAATACAAAACGAACAGTGGCTTCAGGTCACTGTTAATATTTTTATCAATATAACAAAAAAGGTCAATACGTTTGAATTTTGCAAGATACGCGTGCCAAGCCGAAAGTTACTTTCCACAAGCACCAAACTTGGTAGTTTTTACCTTTCGTGGATTAGAAGGCTTCGCACAAGATCAAGGTATCGAATCCATGAAGAAATGTTGACTTCGGCGATGCCAAACAGGGCTTATCGGGCGATGAAAATGCAACAGCTTTTACTACAGCACTTGCAGGGTTCAAATACCAGAGGGTAACGAGGCACCACGGTCACTTCGTTTATATCCGAATAATCGAGAAGAACAACCCCACTGAGTTGCTTTATTTGAGGGCCAAACTGTTAAAACACTGTATTCATCCGACTGTTGTCGAGATAATGATTGCCTACGGCAATATTCGATATTCCAAAAAAACTGAGGATTTAACAGTAGCCACGAGGGGACCGGGCAACCTTTACTCGATAACCATTTACGGGCCTCGATGGATGTTGTTTTTGAGGGCCGGAGACCGGCGGAGATCTAATGCCGACTGAACCCAAAACGCAACGGGAATCAGCACCCCCCCTCAAAAGGTTGCACAACATGACGAAATTATCTGGAATGTTCTAGAAAAGAAATTTGTTTGTGACACTCTGAGTTCTAGGAAACGTTCGAGGTCAACGCGGAAGAAAACAAGAGCTTGCAATTTTTACACAAAGGAACTATTAACATATTTCGAACTTCGAAAGACAAAACAAAATACCGAAATGGTAACCCAAAATAAGACCTCAACCAAAATAACGTTAACTAAATTTTCAAGTCAAAACAAAATAGCGAAAATAGTAACCCAAAATAAGACTTCTAATAAAACAGCGATATTCATTCCTACGAAGCGGCAAATACATTACGGAATGAATTCAAGTGTAGCGGCAAATTTGAAAATCACATAACAAGATCTGTATCAACTAGAAGAAGAACTAGAAAAAGGAAAAGAGGACGTCTACCGACACGTTGGACAAATGATATTAAGTTGACTGCAGGGCTGAATTGGACCAGAGAAGCACAAGACAGAGACCGTTAGAATGCCATGGGGGAGGCCTATGTTCAAAGATGGACGGTAGAGATGGACCTTTGAGATTGAGATTGAGAGGGTATGCATCCATTGCAGATTCATACGCGTGTGCAACCAGTACATGGAAATACATGAATTGCGTACCCAAATGTGAAGGAATAGTGCTGAAAATTTAAGAATAGAAAAGAGGGGACTATGGGTGAGCCGCGTCTAGGTGCACGGCGTACTGCATTAACAGAAAATAATATGGTCTGTGTGGAAGGCCTTATTAGAGAACATCGTCGAATTCCAATTAAAGACATTTCAGACGTTGTTACTGCGAGTGTAGGATCTGTCCATATAATGGGCTTGACTTTGCAACACCTCAGAGACTATAGATAAAATGGTGATGACTTTCTTCTGTCAACAGTTGCTGGTGACGAAAGTTGGTGCCATTACTACGAGCCATCCAAGAAGATATTGTGGATGCAGTGGAAACATTCAAGTTCACCACCACCGAAGAATTTTACAGCACAACCTTGTGCAGGCAAGGTGATGTTAACAGTTTTTTCGACCATGAAGGACCTTTGTTGATAGAGTTGAAGGAACCTGACGCAAATGTCAATGCAAATCTATACAAAGAAATTTTGAACAAGCTTCATCAAGCAATAAGACGGCAACGTCCAGGAAAACTTGTGCGTGGAGTAATATTGCTGCACGACAATGCTAGGCCTCATGTTGTTAATGAGGTAAAAGAAAATCTTCAACCAAAGAAATGGAGGGTTTTAGAGCCTCCACCCTATAGCCCGCATCTATCGGCTTCCGTTTTCCATATTTTTGGTCCGCTGAAGAAGACGTTAAAAGGTCGGCATTTTGAGTCTGTCGCAGAAATACAGATAACTGTGGAAGATTTATTCAATCAACAGTCACAAGAATTCTATGTGCAGGGTAAAACAATGGTATAGTGTCTTAACTGTGACAGTAATTATTTGTAATTAAATTGTTTAATACATTTTGTATATAGCAAAGACGGGTTCCAGTTGAACACACCTCGTATAATAATAAATACTAGAGATTTAGGTTTTAATTTCCAGCATTACTACATGGGACTTTTAACGCGTATATCCCTCATAAGAAAATGCTAAACCATCGATATGTTTTCCTAGTAAATCTTTGCTGAAGTAGAAATGTTTCAATTTCGGTTCAGACTTCACGTGAACCTGTAAGCGCTGTAATGCTTGTGGAACTTCAAACATATAACTTGAACATATTCCATAAGGGATAAAGGACTCATAGTAGAAGGTTTTAATAAGTGCAGATTACAGACTGATCGGCGTCAGCGTTTAGGGCGCTCAGTTGACCACGTTCATTTTATTTTGTACAATTGACAATATCTGCTGATAGGGTTTAGTTTAGATACTTCGCGGTGCCCAATTAATAGCGTCCAGATCAGATACATTAGCTTGTAGCGCTTAAAATGGTAGCGTCCAGTTTATGTATTTCCACTTACAGCGCTTACATAACGACGTGTATTTACCGGCCTAGTTGATTAGGCTTAGCTGGTCGTACCCAAATGGCTCTGATTCATACAGCTTAGTTGGCAGTTGAAATAACAGAGTTTACAAAAACTAATTTATAGCATGTAGATATTGAAACCTGGGGCCTCGGTGGAGTAGTGCGGAAACGCACTGCCACTCGATGTCACGCGAAATTCGGTCTGATCGGTTGAGGTAACGAATCCCAACTGTGGCGACCGCATTTCGCTTAGGTAAGTTTAGGGTACATGTTGTATGAATGTTTAGTGTGTAAGGGACGCCCGCACCGCCCTGAAGTAATACGAAAGCGGTTTCCAGAGGGGGTGGGCAGTAGTATGAATGAATGAGAAAATAAAAGAAAAGCTATTGAAACCTAGTTAATCATATATTTGACGGCAATGGTTTGTAAACGCTAATTGGCTGTTCGCAGTTAATACGCTCAGTTTAAATCAGTTAGTTTCTTGCACGACTTCTAGTTGGCAGCGCTTAGTTTACAGCACTTGGTTAATAACTCTCACTTGGTAATACGGTTGACGTTATTCAGGTGGTAATGCACGTGTAATGTTTGTCCAACTTTTACCATGGATCAAGTAAAAATGTTCAAATCACCACTTCTTGATGACGGCGCTTAGTAGATAGCGCCCAGATGTCGAGTTCAGTTTGTAAGCTCCAGCTGATTGAGCTTAATTAGTGCTTAGCCAGTTTCCGACGCTTCAGTTATAGCGCTTAAATTATGATATGTAATAGACAGCACACCCGTGTTACATCACTCAGTATACAGTCCTTAGTTGATCAGGCCTAGTTGATTAAATTGTTAATGATAAGCCGCTTATTGAGGCTACGTCTACAGTCCTCAGTTGTTATTGCTCAGTTGTCTGCGCTTAGTTTACAGTACATAAAGCTTGCTTATTAACCTGGTTGACATTGATTAGTATATCGATCGAATTGACAGTGCTCGGCAGAAATGACCAAGTTAACATCGATTGTATATTACCACTACCACATGACAGCGCTAAATTGAGGGTTACCGTTTACAACACTTCATTTGTAGCGCTTACCTTATGATGTATAACAGGCAGCGCTTGATTGATAACACTATGTTTACGACACTCGGTGTATAGCACCTAGTCGATCATAAAGTTAAAGACGATCGTGTTATAGAGGCGAGTTAATAGGTCTCAGCTGATCCTGCATAATTTGCATGACACAAATTCAAAATGCGGTCCCAAATGGTTCAATTTTATAGTGTAGTCTAGTATAAACTATAGATCAGATGATAATCAACATTGATGTTAACTTATTTTGCTTCTTAATGACGTTTTCTTCCTTAATGGGTTCGTCCTCTTCAGCCTCCACTTTTCACGGTCCTCCCGGTTGCGTTGTTGAAGATCTCTTTTCTCCATTATTTTTCTTATATGTGTTTTCCATTTATAGGACGGACGACCTCTTATTCTTCTTCCTCTTGGTGGTCATTGGAATATGTTTTTTGGTCATCTGTGTTTTTGCATTCTTTCTAAGTGGCCGTGCTAACGAAGGGTTCTAGTTTCCAAATTTCTAGTAATGGATGAAGTAATTCCCATTTATTTCCTTATCTCTTCCGTGTTCCATATATCTCGCTCCGTAATTTGTTTCCGCAAAGATCTCATTCGGCTGTTCTTATTTTATTTCTGAAGGTGTCTGTTACTGGCCAGATTTCCCCCCATACAAGGCGATACTTTCGACTATGCTATGTCCTTCTTGGTTTCTTTCTTGTCGCTTTTTTTTGTATTGTCCCTTTATTTATATCTTCTACTGATCCATTAGTCGAGTTTATTGAGCCTAAGTATTTAATAGTTCTGACAGTGCTTGATGATCTCATCCCCAGTGTGTATATCTTGTTGTTCTCCGCTGATACACATGTATTCTGTCTTGTTAACGTTAATCTGCAACACATAATCAAATAGGTTTTTGGTGTGTCAATCATGAATGTTATATTATATTTGTTTTTTGAAAAAATAAATTGGGTTCTGCAAAAAGTAGATGTTTTTGTTCTATGCCTTCTATCATAATTCCTTTTGCTTCACATATGTGTTTAAAACTTTCAACCACTCTGTCAATATATATATTAAATAAGAGAGGCAACATTGTGCATTCCTTTTTTAAATTTTGTTATTTTTGTTAACTTAACATAGTGCCAAATATTTCTGTACATTAATTATTTAATTTGTTATTATCAGCAATGGGCAGTGTCAAATTTCCTTAACGATTTAGTAAATTACTTAGATATTTGTATATATTTGAAGTAAAACGCCGTTTGCTTGTATTTCAAATCATTGATATTTTATTTTTGCCAAACTATTCTAGACACTTGAATAACACATAAGAAAAATATATATCCATTGTAATTCTGTCTTGTTAATGATGCTGGTAAGATGAGTCAGTCTTTACAGTGTGGGTTGCAACCACTGATGTTTGATGACACCTTGAATTCGTTTTAGTTTAGTTCGTAGTAGTTTGCCCAAATGAAATATTGCAACTAATTACCGATATAGATGACAAGAAAGTTAGGCATCTTGCCTGTTCAAGAAATTCTCTTCAAATCGGTGAATTGTAAAAATTCTTTGCTTTAAAAGGGGATTTTATATTGAAATATTTTTAGATGCATATACAGGATACGCATGCGATCAAACGTTCCAATTAATTTCAGAAATGCCATATATTCAGCTCATATTGACTCTCATCTGCTTTATATGACAGATTACAGCACGGGCGGATGCGCTGTATCAACGAGGTGATTTGAAACGCATATCTAATTTCAAACGTTAAATTTAATTAACGATTGAATATTGTTAAATTTGGTAGTGCCACAAATTTTATTGCACCTCAATAAAACAATCCAAAATTAACGTCTACTGGCTAAAATTCGCTTTGCGAACACTTTTTTTACGCCTGATGTAATTTTAAAAATAGATCAAATGACGTCGAAAATCAAACGTTGGGTCTAATCGGCAGCAAAACTGCCAGCGTGTCAGCGAACCAACTTTTTAATTTTTCCCAATAAGCCCACATATAGCGAATTTGAAATCAATAGCTAGGAACTCCCATGTGCCCCATCCACGGAAATTGAATTGAAATTTCCAGGGAAACTTTTCCATGTATAGCTTATACGTTGTTATCCTGTTGCAGCTACAAATGTGGATTTTGCTAATTCACTAGGGCTAGTTGGCTCTGTTGTTCATGAATTTACCAGTGCAAAAAATGATCCTAACTTTTAGGTAAACAAGGAAATAAATTGTGTGTGGGAGGCTCGAGCGTCTTATCAAACGAACTGGAAAGGAATCACTTTGAATTGTGTTAACAGCGCATTCTCTATAAAAGTTTTCCTTTCTATTAGCAGAACGTATTTTATTGCCTATATTTGAACAGTAATAAAAAACCGTTTTGTAAATTGTTGTGTAATTAAAACAATTATAAAATTAAAGGTATGTTTAAAACTATGTAAAATAATCAATAAAGCAACTAAGTTCTGTCCCACCTTCTTAACAAAATATTAAATTTGTGATTCGTATTTTAAGAAATATTATTCTACTTTGAGTATCCACTAGATTATCAAATTTATAAATACCTTAAAAATCTTTCTAAAATCATTGTAACATATATACATTAAATAGCTATTACATAGAATTGATGATCAGAAAAGCAACTATAGCTTTAAAAAATGATCAGCATGTGCTTATATTGTTGAAAAGCGAACGTACAAGTTGTACGCTATACGTTTTTGTTACATGGTCTTAGTATTTTAGTCTAGGGGCTGCGAGAATTGGGCATTGTTAACTAAGTATCATAATTGGTGCATCCTGAGCTGGGCGTAATAAAAAATTGGGCATGTGCGATTGAATACAACTCCTTGTACTGAACAGAATACAGTGAACTGTAAGCTAAAGCTAAATTGAGTGACGTATAGGTACTTGGCACTTGATCTGATAACGTTAGAACTGACATAAGCAGATGCTAGAAATTTTTCAAAAAACTGGTTATGATGGAAAAGACATTCATATTAATATTTACTGAATACAGACCGCTACAGTAAAAGTAAGCAACTCGTACACTGAGAATATTGAGTTCTAGTGGGGCGTTCGGTAATGCTGTACCTTATCTCTGCTCCTCTTGAACATATATCCTGAGAAAATATTTAGGAAGGCGCCTCTGAATGTATAAAAATAAATGGAGAGAAAATTAATAATATAAGATACCTAGATGACATAGCAAGTACTACAACAGCTCATCGAAAGAGTACAGAGAGTCAGTGAGGAGTATAGGATGTAATATTCCTAAAACGAAATGGATGCTGATAAGCGAAAGTCATCAACCGACTAGAAAACTTGTACTAAGTAATTAGCTAATAGATTATGTGGAATCATACATCTATCTCGGAAGAGTAGTCAACATAAAATTGGATCAAATCATCGATATTCGGTCCGGAATCGAAAAAGCATGGACATCATCCAATAACATAGAGAGTTTATTTACAAGTATCCACCTACTACTCTCCCTGAAAATAAGACTAGTAAAATGCTACATATTCCCTGCCTTGCTCTATGGTGTGAAGGCTTGGACAGTGACTGAAACACTAATTCAGAAATTGGGAGTATCGTCGCTTTCTTCGAATCTCATGGACATTACAAACGTGGAAGTGCTACATCGAACGAAAAAAAAATTACACTAACAGTTAAAACACAACAGCTACCTTGGTCATATGTTGGGACAAGATAAATATCGTTTGCCGCAACTGACAATCCAAGGAAAGGTGGATAACAAAGGGGACACGGAAGAAGAATTTACTCTTAGCTGCATAACCTACGCCAATGGCTTAATTTCGCATGTGTCGAGTAATTTAGAAGTGCTGCCAGTAAAATTACTGTCAAAAAAAGTTCATTCCTAGGAATATTTTATTAGTTTCCGTTTATAGTTTTGTAAGCATTGTTTTCAGATCTTCTTTATTGTTTGTTATCAGGTCTATATCATCGGCGTATAGCAAGTTATTCAATCTGGTGCCATTTATTTTGATTCCTTTTTCATCCTATTGCAAATTCTTAAATACATCTTCCAGGGCTAATGTAAATAGTTTTGGAGATATCGTATTTCCCTGTCGTATACCTACTTCTTTTAATTGAAATGTCATTCGTGTTTTCCTATAATTTAACACCGACTACTGTAGCGTTCTCATATATGTTATTTATTATTTGTGAGCATCTATAATCTACTCTTGCATTTGTAATCTCTGTTGTTATTGCCCATTGTTCAACCGTAAATAGATGCAGTCATCTTGACACGATTGTCTGGCGACTGTTATCTGGTCACAGTCAAGAGGCTGCAATTCATTCGCCCAACATAACTTGACATGGTACACTACAATATAATCACATGTTATTAAACCACTCATACAACGATAGTGCGCAAATTGTCTGTTCATATAACGTACCACCCTTGGGGGAAAAGAACCCTAGTATACCTAGAAAGACGTGGTAGTAGAAGACCTGAAGTCGGTCCTATGGTTAGTCCATGAACAGGAGATGAAGATTGGAATAAAATAATAGGATTCTTCAATTATGTAATGCCATTGAGAGTTTAGGAATTAACACTTAAATTAACTGCTAAAGATAAAAACTAAAAGCAAAAATACCGCAACCGCTGCCAATTGATTTGAGCCAAATTAAAGACTATAATATATTACAATGCGGACTAAAGTCGGAATAAATTACATTTCTAGCCGTTATGATGAATAACAAGCAATTTAAAATAAACATACAGTCTGCAGAAGAATATAGAAGACTAACAAGCTTAGTAAATAAAAAAAAATCGCTTGCGACACCCATTCAAAAATTAACATACAAGAAATATAAAAGTCATGGCGAAGAAACTACAACCGTCATGCGCTCCTGAAAACATAGTAAAAGATTTATGTCGCCAAGGATATAAAATAATAAAAGCGGTTAATATTCTCCAGAGAAGAGAGAAAAAATCTCTTCCGCTAATTATGCTAAGCTTCAGAAACGACGAAGACATTAAAACAACATACGACATAAAACGAGACTAGGCGTTAAGGTTGAAATAGAACCTCTACGAAAATCAAAACTAGTCTCCCAATGTAAGAAATGTCAAACTCATGGACACACCCAAAGGTTCTGTAACAAGAATTTAAGATGCGTAATATGTGCTGGAAATCACCATACAAAAGAATACTATACGAATGAAAACAGCAAACCAAAATGTGCCAACTGTGGCAAAGCCCACCATTAGCTACAGAGGATGCGAAGTAGCCAAAAGGATGCAAAAGATAAGGAACGAAGCAACCAGAGCTAACCAAAACAACGCAAAAAGAAGGAAGACAGAAAATATACCAGTGTGTAGATGGAATCCAAAAGCATTCCCAGCACTACCAAATACTAAATATATAAGCCACCACAAAACGTTTCCATCTGGTCCTGTTGTTGGCTAGTGGTCTTATTTCACTCCAGGAAACACCCATTTTTTCAGCCTCTTTTATTATCGATTGTTTCCAAATCATCTTGAGTCTCCCCCTGGGTCTACTTCCTTGTGGGTTCCAATCTAGCGCCTTCCTCGGAATGCTACCTATAAGAGTTCGTAGAGTGTGACCTATCCAATTCCATTTACGGCGTTTGATTTGAGTTTCCATGTTTTCTTCTTTTGTCCTTGCCCATAGATCTATATCGCTGATAGTGTTTGGCCAATATATATGTAGTATTTTCCGCAGGCATCTGTTTACGAAGACTTGTAATTTCTTTTGAGACTTTCCAGGTCTCACAGCCATATAATAATACAAATTTGACATTTGTATAGAACAAGCGGAGTTTAGTGTTGACAGAGTATTGTGACAAGTTCCATATCTTGTTAAGTATACCGAACGCTCCTCTTGCTTTCTGGATTCTGCTTTGCACATCTGCAGATGATCCTCCGTCTTTGGTTATAACACTACCAAGATATGTGAAGCTTTCGACCTCTTCAATTGGTTGGTTTTGGCAGTGAAGTCTGTTGTTGCATTGGTTGTTGATGCGCATCTCCTTGGTATTCCCAATGTTTATTTTTAATCCCACTTTGGCTGCTTCTTTTGCCAGCTGTTTTAGCTTGTTGCTCATGTCGCGAAAGTGTGTGACAGTAAACAGATGTCATCGGCATCTAGGCCTTCTAGCCTTTGTTGCAGCTCCCATACTATACCTCTTGGGGTGTCGTTTGATTTTGTCATAACTGAGTCCAGGACTAGGTTAAATAAAATAGGAGAGAGGATACACTCTTGTTTTACTCCGGACTTAACGGGTATTGGTTCTGACTCTTCCTTTGTGAGTTAGTCGACAGGTGGCACCGCTATACAGTTTTTTAATTAGATTAATTATCTTTATTGGTACTCCCATTTCAGCAAGGGTTTTCCAGATCGACGCCTGGTGCTTTCAAAGCTCTTTCAAAGTCGGTGAAAAGCAAGTACAGTGGCGATCTCCATTCCTGGGACTGCTATATTATTAAGCGTAGAGTGTTTATTTGTTCGACACAGGATCGGTGGGACCTGAAGCCAGCTTGTTTCTTTCTTAGCTTAGGCTCTATATAACCTTTTATTCTCGACAGTATGATTTGTGTCATTACTTTATTAATGGTATTAAGTAGTGTAATTCCCCTCCCCAATTAGTTTGGCCTCCTTTCTTTGGGAGTTTAGCTTCTTCGCAGCTATCTGGAATCTTCTTGGAGTTCCAGGCTTCTAATATGATTGGATGTAGAATATCTGTTATTATTAGTGGACAGGCTTTAAAGACTTCGGCTGGTATGATATCTGGTCCTGGCGATTTGCCGGAGTTCAGTTGCATTATTGCTTGTCTAATTTCACGTTTAGTGGGCGGATCTATACTTATATTGAGGGTTGGATGGAGAACTTGGTTTTCCAATTCAGCTTCTTCTGTATGCACTTCTTGTACGTCTAGCATTTCGGTAAAGTATTCGTGCCATTATCTTAGCTGTTCTTGTACTGTTCTAGCTGTGTGAAACTGTTTACCTTCTTTATCTTTAATAACTGTGCAGTCACGTATATAATTCTTGTTAGCTATTTGTTTCGTTATTTTGTACAGTTCCCTATTGTTTCTTAATTCTGCCGCGGATTGAGCTTTTTGAGCTAACTCTTCTATCCATTTGCGTTTATCCAAATACCAAATACTAAAGAAAAGGAGGAAATTTTACAGAAAACAGAAGATTCGACACATCAGCTACTACAAAGCCTAATGTCCAAACTTGAACAGGATGAAATAAAGTTCGAGAAGCAAGAAAAAATGCTACAATCAATCTCTGAGCGACCAATAAAACTTGAAGGAAATAGTAATGAAGCCTGGTTCAAAGAAAGAATAATGCCAGAACAGTGATATCCACAGGGAAAATCTAGGGTAAAGAACCGTGACAGAAGAAATAAAAAACCTTGCCCAGAAGCACGCCCAGGCTCCATGAGCACGTACAGATCTGGTGAGAAGGCTCAATAAGTCATTCGAACTACTGTAAAGAGACGTGAAAGTGTCAGTGAAACAAGCAGAGTAAAAGTGAAGTGGTAACACACGCAAAAAGTGTTGCAAGACAGCATTGAGAGGACACCAGTGGTTGAATTCTTAGCATACCCGTTTAGTTAATTTAAAGTAAATAAAAATTGCTGGTTAGTCTTTTAGGCTAGTTGTAATGTAACTTCATAATAAAAAAATGTATACACTTTAAAATTTTCAGACTATCTAAATATAGGAGCTAAGGTCAATTGATAAGTATTTTATACGATAAAACCGACTAAATGTATCTGATTAGCATGATCTTCATGCGATAGTGAACAAACATCTCTATCCTAGATGAACTAAATATACAGCAAGGTCTTTCCTCTACAATATGCAGGAGGATACTAATATACAGGAGGATAGACTTTTTTGATAACAACTGACTGTCTAAAGCTGATTTACAATTATTACAGCTAGATTTTTAACAGTTTGTACATAACGGCTTGTCCGCAAAACTATACTAAAACAGGACATACCGTCAACCGTTAGCTTTTAAATTAGTGAAGAATTTTTCGTTGTTATGCATTTGCAAAATTGCCATTAATAAAATAGCTGGATCCATTGTCTCCAAAATTTGCATTAGGTCATCTTCAGGAAAAGTGATTTTTTTTTGGTAGAGGGATAGTGTATTTTAAAAAATTAATGACTATTGGGACTGTGGTTAATTCTCATATTGTTATGTTGCAGGATTAGCAGTTTTAAAGAAAATGCGGGGATGTTTATCACAAAGGAATTGTGTAATTAAATAAAATAAATAACCATTAAATATAACCAGGATTTAATGTGCTAACAATATCTGCAGAAATAATTTATTTGCAGGATTTAGTAACATGCGAGTTACAAGGAAAGCTTCCTATAAAATAAAACATCTGCTTATATCAAATAATATATTATTCAACCAAAAAATATAAAGATTAAAAATATATGTATGGAGCACTGCTTTATATGGTTACGAGGTCTGGCCCATAGGAACATGTGAAAAGAGAACACTTGCAGCGGTGGAAATATGGTGCTATTGAAGAATGTTGAAGATGAGATGGATCGATGGAGCTACGAACGAGGTCCTGGGAAGAATACGAAAGAAACGAAACCTATGGAGAGAGATAGTGAAAAGATGCTGTGGTTTAATAGGACATATCGACCGACATAATAGCTTATTAAAAACGATATTAGAGGGAAGAGTAGCAGCAACCAACGCAAGGGGAAGGCTAAGAATGGAGTATCTATAACATATAATAGAACCCGCCGGATGCAGAATTACATAGAAATGAAACATTTAGCTTAGGACCGCCAACAGTAAAAGTCTGCAAAAAACCAATGGAACTGACTGCAAACCATGATACTAAGACTAGTAAGATATGCTCACGCGCATGTTTCCTCTCCACTCCGACCTATCGGTGACGTAGTTCAGTGACAAATGGAACCTCGACGGAGTTACTGTAGTTAGTCTATGCCGTTAGTCTTTCCCTTACAAATTAGAGTTGTTCTCTGGTACACTTCTTTTAAGGTTGATTATTAACTATGGTAAATTGCGCAGTAGTAAACCATAACAGCAACAATAACAAAAAATTCAAAATGTCCTAGAGAAAGTGTCGGCTTTTTTTTCCAATAGAAAAAGAAATATGCCGGATATGGGTCCAAAAATGTTGCAACAACATAAATTTATTACTACTACGGCAAGAATTTGCACCAAGCATTTCACAGAAGACGCCTACTGTCTTCAACATAGGCTATTAGATTTGTCACCAAATAAATGGAAGTTGAAAAAGATGCTATACCATTCATCAATTTGCCTAATATTATAACAAAACCTTGCAGTAGCTCGCATGTGGAGTTAAAGTGTAAAGGTGATCCTAGGATGAAGAAACGTAACGTACTAAGAGGCATTCAGAAGTAAGTACCTATACTACAAAATAATTGTTTTGTGATGTATTAATTTTTACCAGAAGTATTTGTTTTATGAAGAGAAACCTAAAGCCAAAAATTAATGCCATGAGAAATATCCCTTGGTTTAATATATTTGTAGAGAGTAAAATATATGTTGAAGGTCGTGTAATTTAACACAGTATCTACCGTTTAAGTTTCAGATTGAAACAAACAGAAAATAGTTCTACAAATATGATAATCACACCGAAAATATGCAGCTTGAAATGGAGACAGAAGACAATAGTCCCATTACTCGTGATGCAGATTTCATTGTCTACTGACGGCAGATGTTCAGGGAGGTTTTTTTATTTCAGTCTGCAACAAGATGACCTACTATTAAAATTGCAGTTATTACAAGCCGATAATTTAAAATTTGCTGCAGAAAATGAACATCTTCAAACAATAAATAAAAACACACATATAGTTTTGTCATCGCTTTTCACAGGTCAAGCCCGCACACTTCAATCCTCCCAAAAGACATTTATCAAGTGGTCCATGGAAGATATTGCGAGTGCCATATCTTTATATGCCGCAGGACCACGAGCTTATAGACTATTGCCAGGGGTATCTACGTTGCGAAGGTGGGCAGGAACAGTAGATGTACGACCAGGTATGTGTTAAAAGGAAGTATTTTCAACTATACTTAATGCTAATTTGTGTTTTAGGCATATTAAATGTCATACTCAAACTAACGGAAAATTCTGAATTTTCGAAAATCAATCGAGCCTGTATAATTCTTTTTGATGAAATGAAGATACAAAGAATGTACAATTATGATCAGAAGCAGATTCAACTTTAGCTACGTCAAATTATGTTCAAGTTGTCATGGTCCGCGGTATTTGCAGTAACTGAAAGCAACCAATATTTTATTATTACGATCGTGACATGACAAAAGAATTGCTGTTAAAAATTATTGAAAAACTTGAAAATATTAGCTTTCCTGTGTACGCCATTAATAGCGATTTAGGAGGTGCCAACAGGGGGTTGTGGTGGGAATTGGGGATTTCGGAAAATAAACGTCATTTTCTAATCCAGTTTCCAATAAAAATGTTTATGTTTTCGCAAATGTACCGCATATGATCAAATTGTTGAGAAATCATTTTTTGGATTCAGGATTTAAAATTGATGGTAAATCGGTTACAAAAGAACCAGTTGTGGAGTTTTTGAAACTTACCGGAGATTCGGACTTAAATATTGCTCATAAAATCAATTCAACACATTTACCGGTGCAAAATGCTAAACGCCAAAAAGTTAAACTGGCTACTAAATTATTTTCCCACACAATATCAAAAGCTTTGTCACGAATGGGATCTCTTGGCTTATATGAAAATGGACAATATAATTGGCTAGAGTATTCCAGTTTGTTCAAAATTACGAACGATTGGTTTGATATATTTAATTCAAAAACACCTCAAATAGAATCGCGAGCTAGAAGTAAAGCGTATGGATTGTCACTTGAAGAGCAAAATAAAATTCTAGATGAAATGGAGAGCATGCTCAGCAGTTTAAGAACAAATAAAACAAAAACGAAATTGCCTTTCCAAAAAGGTATTTTAATTAGTATTTACTCCCTCAAATCACTATTTCAGGACCTGAAATCTGATTTTGGCATCAAATGTTTACTAACGTATCATCTTAATCAAGATGCTTTGGAAGGCTTTTTTTCCAACATCATCATTGGGGGTTTATATGAGCACTCTACGCCTCTACAATTTAAATACCGTATACGAAATTACATAGTAGGTCGGAATGATGAATTATTCCTGGAACTGCAAATGTAGAAGAAACAACAACCCCAAGTTTAACGAGTCATACTATCGATTCTCCAAATATTTATGATGGCTGCGTAATAATACCGTAGAAGAAGACAACTGCGCAATTGTGACGGTCAAATTGTTCGCAAATTTGACCACTGGAAATTTAGTAGAAGAAACTGAAACGGTAGCTGTCGATTTCACAGAAATTAAATGGGATGGATTGGAAAATTTGACGGGCTCATTGCTTTTAAGTTAAAAAAAACTGAGAATCTTGGATATATTCCAGATTCTAACGCCAGCTCATCTACATGAGTGAACCACCTATCAGAAGGTGGACTTATGAAACCCAATGAAGATTTTTTTGCTAAAATGTAAACAGTTAAATTCAATTTTTGAAGAACTAAACGGCAAAGTCCTGAAAGTATCCAATAAATATATTCAAGAACATCTATGTCGCTCTTGTGATATTGATTTGAGTGAAGATGTGAAAAAAATATTCTTTAGGTGCAAAATGTATTTCAGAATGTGGTGCCTTAATAGAAATATTAAAGAATATTTCAATATTCAAAATAGGAAGATTATTAAAATAACAAAGTAGGTAAAGTTTCATTTTATGATGAAAGAATGTATAAATATCTCTTTATTAATTGCGTTATAGTAGATATGTTTTGTGTGTTATACCACAATAAAATAAAATAAAAAATAAATTGTTTTTATCGTAAACATTCATATAATATTTAGTATTATGTTAATATTGCCATCCAACCGCTCATCCCACAACTTATTTCTTAAAACTTTTCTAAACGTGGATATGTCGCAAGTTATAATCGCCGGTGGAACATTTTAGTAAAGTAAGACTGGGGGCGTGACTTCATAATTATACTTATAGTGATAATAATCTTTATTTGTGAAATAATATATCTATAGTTCTTTTTCAGTAGAATGCCTACTCTGTTATGATCAGCTACGTAATAAATGTATAAACCTATTAATACATTACTGTACTTGTACAATTTAAAACATTATCACCGTCTATTAGCTAATAGATTGTGTACCTATGTCCATGTCATCGTCTATACTTTTATAATATACGTATTAATGCCGTTCCGTGCGTCAACAGAACGCAAATTATTCGTCTCGCTAGTGAGCTTATCTTACTATCTTAGTATCATGACTGAAAACCAAGAAGAAAAAGAGTTGCATCTGCTTGGGCGACTGAAAGAAGACTTACGAGAGTCCATTATACTCTCTAGATATTCCGGCACTCAATTAACTAGACTAGCGAAATGTTTAAAACTTCCGATGTTATTAATATAAATTTGTTTTATAAACTCAAAATATGTATTAATGACCCTGCCTCGTAAACTCTCTACCTGCTCTATATATTTCTGTTCATCTGTATATATTATATATAAATATATTTTGTTTTTGATATACTTGTGTTTGCAGCATAACGTTTGATCATTAAAGTGTAAAGAAGGTTATTGAAAGGTCGAAGAGAAAATAGGTAATAAAGTATTTTCGTTTCAGATGCAATCAAGACTTAATCGAACGTCATATTCACTCAAGACAGGTTAACCAGCAAAAAAGCAATCATATTGCAAAAGAGTTCGATTAGCTTTCTTTTATATCTATTTTTCGGGGCAAAGCTTCAGCGGGCGTTTAATTCGCTCGCCGGGATCCCAACCAACCGAATACATTTACATAAAAATTCGTAATCAATAAATTATTATATCCTCCTATCGCGCTTTTCACCGAACGCTTTGTCGCCATTCAAAAAACACATTTCCAACGAAATAATCTCATTTTCCAATCACTCATACTGTGACGTCAGCTACGACGAGCACGGTGTATCCCATTCGAGTAAAACGTTGGCGATTTTCGGATTTCCCTCCTTCCCACCAAACGGCCTCGTTCTAAACAACACGGTCCCTGCCGGCGCGAAAACTAAAGCACAAAAGTTTAATCAATAACGAGGTTGACTTTTTATGACACCCATTTTTAGTCACGAAATTCAAACTAGCGAGGATATTGAATCGCAACCGCTGTGCAAGCCCTAAAGGGATGAGGCGAGAAAACCATTTTAATTTGTAATCATTGACATTTACATTTATCTGTTCGCCTTGCTTTCTTCTCCACTTACAATTCTCAGAGGAAGGAAGTAAAATGAAAGGGTTATTTCTTGAAAAATAGGGGATTTATATGCAAATAATTCCTCTCGCCCTAAATTGTGTCACGTAAAGTTGAAAAGATTTTTTTTCTTCCGGATTAGAACGTTACAGAGTTTGCTTCTAATGTATTAGTAATGTAGAACATTGTAATGCGGCTTGCAAGCCTTTTTGCTCGTTTTCTGTTAGGAGGGCCCAATTAACTTGTTAAGTAGCTAACAGTTCGAAGATTTGCATAATAAGGGAGGAAATTAGCAGCGGGAGGAAACGGGGGAATCACAATGAACTAGGGAGGATATCCGACTGTCGGAAGTTGGGAATCGAAGCCTCGCTTCGCCCTCCATATTCGCCAGTTATACGCAGTCAGGAGCCGGCGTACTTGCATTACTACATAACTTTCTAGTAAGTGATTGAATTTATCTTGGGGCTTCGACGTTTCAGGTGGTGTTAAGGCTTCCGTAGACTTGTCGACAAACTACCGGTAAATTTACTGAAATGGTTGCGCTGTAGGCCAGAGGGTGAGAAACGATTATTAGGTACCTACCTTCACGAACAATTTACTAAAGTTGGCCCGTTAGCTCACTCGACCGAACCTATGTTTCTTTTTTTTTATTGGGGGTCGTTTGATACAGATTCTGTCGATTTTTTCCAATAGAGCTTCATGGGCCGCTTACAGAAGAACGAATGAAATACATCACTCAAATAAACGAAAGTCAACTAACAAGAAATTCTGGAAATATAAGTGAATTTGGAGGCAATATTCAGTTGTTATTAGTACTATTCCTGAAATTGTTGTTTTTGGTAATCGTTCTTAAAATAGTAGCTAAGACAACAGGGTGTCGTGATCTAGTCGTCGAAATCTGGGAGGTGTGACCTGGGCGCTCGTATCAAGCCATCATTATCCGGGCGCCTTTATTAGGGTAGTCTGAGTGGTATCATTTGGGCACCATCATATGGCTACGATAAACCGGGTTTAAATGGCGTTTTTTGAATTTAATGATCTAGCTGCGTTTTGGATTCATAACACAAATATTGTTACAACCAACCACTTCTTTCTACAAAACATAAATCACCACTCATCATGTCTTCTATCCAACCCGATACCAACTGGTATATTCGCATAGCAATTTTTCTAACAGTGATATACAAAGTCTAATTGTACATTATTTTCTCTCTTATGCGACCCTGTGCCTGTAACATTTCACGTTTTCGGCCTAGAAAGTTTTTAAATTCAAGTATATATTTTATTATTATTTTCTAATCGACCAATTACATTATCTTTGTGCATCATAGACATTTTCTTATAAATTTATAAAGTAATAGACGCTTAGATGCCAGTCCGCTACTGACTGTATTCAGATCACAATGCCCAGATGACTTAGTAGGTATCTTTTGTGAGGCCCAGTTGAGAGTTACTAGTTGGTAGTACTTTGTGCACTCGAATGTATTTCTCCATAGGGAGACATCTATTTGACAGTGCATAACTGATATACTTCTGTTGATAATACACAACTAATAATGTCTACGTCTTGGCATTCTATTAACTGCCCTCACATTATTACGTTGAAGTAGCGAGCATCATGATATAATAGTACCCAGTGGAAAGCACTCTGTAGACCAAAATCAAATGACTACGATCAGATAAGTTTATCCAACTTGCGATACTTAACTGCTAACCCATTGTTATGTTCATTTGATTGTGCTACTTCGTCTGTATTAAAGTCATATTTTAATTGCCGCTCCATAGTAATCAAAATTCTATTTTAATTGCAATTTTTAAGTCAATCACTATATTATTTTTTTTAAGACTGCGTTATAGGAGGCCACTTTCGCAAAACATTTGAAAAGTTCCCTTTGTAGGCTGGATTTGCCGACAACAATTCTTGGGATTCATGTTATGATTCCCGGTAGTCGCACGTGTAAAGATTTGTTCCGGAATTATTGCATCATATTTCTCAATGTGGTGTAATATTTTTGGGCAAAGCGGGTTTGCGTTGCGTTTCCTCGGCAGTCGGACTTAACATCTTCTAAGGCCAAGAGTCGGATTTAACATCTTCTCCGGCTCCGTCTCCGACGATAAGCGCCGTAATCACGTACTGCAAAGGCGGCTTGGGTTTTCGATGTGTGTCCATCGCGTGAATTTCGTATCGCTGTTTTCACCGTGGGGTGAACAGAACCATCGATAAGTGTCGGATTTAAAGAAACACGCTGCAATTTTAACCCTCGAAAGGCAATTCATTGCGAATTTGCCGATCGCCTTTGGCGGATTATTATCGAGCCCATTTCTTGTTCCTGTACACGTGCCCTTGTTGTGACGAACTAGGAAGGGCGTAGCCGCGAATGTTTCGGTCCAAAGTTTCCCGAAGACAGTCGTCTACGTTTTTCCGGACCTAAAAACACCCCAGATTGTGCCTGCCTCTCTCGCTAGTCCATTCACCGAAAGTCAAGGTAAAAGAACTAGTTTTTCTGTTGTGTAAAAAAAATATCTTCTACACGTATCACTTCCAAAATTCAAGTGATTGAACCTTTTTTCTTGACGCGACAAAAAGCGACCTTCAGCCGTCAATTGTCATTTTCTTTTCCTGTTAATTGTAAAAAAAGTAATTATAGATTGTATTAATCTTGTAAACTCAGACGCCACTGGCTACGCAGTTTTTTTTTGAAAATTTGAATGCCGTTAGCCAGGGGCGGCGAGCCTCCTTCTGAACGTTCAATTAACCGTTTGTACTATTGAACTATAATATCACCATTAGCTGTCATTTTTGTATTGTCATTTATTTCCCTTAGTTTAATTATATGTGTTTTGAAATTTATTACATCTTTTATTTTTGTGTATGTTTTTTTATCTTTGTGTGCATGAACTTTGCAAGCTTTATATACAGGAGGAGGCACTATAAAGGTGAGTCCGATTCCCATAAGCTGCTGGCCTCTTGGCCTTCCACGATAACCTCCAATCAGCTGTGATTTGGAAGGTAGCGCCCGTTAATTTCGATTTACTCTGTACACAAGTAGGAACATTTCTATCTTAATCAATTTCCGTGAACCTCCCCTTCTCCTCTGAGCTAAGCTGTAGACCTTTCTCCACCTATCCTGTTGCGGGTCGACGTAAAGCTCGTTTGGTCCGTAACACCAAATGCAATTGGACGTAGATAAGGATCCTATTGATAATGTTATAATAATGGTATTTTTTTGACTATATGACCGAATGACTAAGTTCGGATGTATTTCATAATCCGTGACGCCACGGTTATCGGGTGTAGTTGATGACACTAAGCTAACTGCGCCTAATAACAGTACATTCTTAACTTCACCACGTTGATTTTGTTCAGATGTGTTATACAATTTAAGATTTCCAGTATGTTCGCTGTCGCTAATAGAACACATTGTTGCTTGCACAAAGATGACTATGCGTTTAGTTGGTGGCCTTCCGGTAACTATAATATAATAATTCCCGTTATTCGCCGGGCAGACATAGGATGGTTACGAATTGTTTCCACTGTTGCTTGTCATCTGCGATTGGTTTCAGCTGTGCGATGGATTTCCTGCTTTCGTCCGCCACAGTTCTCCTCCACGTCATTCGCAATCATTCTATCTTTCGTTTTCTGTGCGGGTTCCATTCTACTACTGCCCGGCATGGTACTTCTCGGGGTTTTCTTAACGTGTGTCCTAGCCAGCCACATTTTCTCTTTTTTATTTCCATGCTTATATCCTATTGTCCTGCTCTTCTCCATAACTCTATGCTTAAAATTGTTTCTGGCCACCAGATCCGTAGAATGTGCCTCAAGCACCTATTGACGAATAACTGTAGCTTCATTTTAATTGTACTGGTGACGCACCATGTTTCTGACCAGCACAGTAGCACTGATTTGACTGTTGCTTTGAAAATTTTCACTTTTGTTAACACACTAATATTGTTTGCCCACCATACACTTCCAATTCCCGAAAATGCCCTTCTTGTTTTCTTTATTCTCTGTTCTACATCTGGTAACGACCCTCCAGCACACGACACTATGTAAATACATAAATTCACACACCACTTCTATGGGATTGCCTTTCATAATTAATTCGCTCACGGTTGTTGCATTGATGTCAAGCATCTTCGTTTTGTCCTTGTTAATTCTTAAACCAACTTTTCGTGATTCCTCTGAAGGATGTCTAATTTTGTTTACATTTGATGCACTCTCTTGGATATTAAGCACACGTCATCGGCATATTCTATGTCCTCCAATGTTCCTGTTAGGCCCCAACTGATATTTATAAATATCTTACTGGCCACACTTAAGAGTCTGATCCTTCTCCAATTTCCACATGTTTGGAGATCTTTTTTGGCACCTTTACACAAGACTCTCCTTCCAATCTTGAGTGAAAGTTGCATGTGTCCATATCTTTTCCATCAGGGGGTGTAGTATATGAGCAGTAGATACTACATAAATTTTCAGTAAATCTGCTGTTAGCTGATAGCTTCCAGGTGATTTTCCATTCTTCAAACGCTGGAACGCTTCCACTTGCTCCTCCTTAGTTGGGGGGGGTCTGTGTTTGCTTGTATTGCAGGACTTATAATCTCTTCTGGTAACTGTATGTCATCAACCTCAATGTTTATAACTTCTTGAAAGTGTTCTCTCCATCTCTCTAGCTGCTGTTCTACTGTGCTTAAGATTTGATCATCTTTGGTCTTAATTGTTGCATTTATTACCGTTTTTTTTCTTCCCTGACAATCTTTTTATTGTATTATACAGTTCCTTACTGTTTCCATTGTGGGATGCTACTTGTGCTTTTTCGGCTAATTCTTCCATGTATGTCTGCTTATCTCTTTTACTACTCCTCTTTACTTCTTTACTCTTTCTAGTGTACGCCAGTTGCAACTGTGCTTTAGTTTCTTCATCACTCGCTTGGAGCCTGCGCTCCTTACAACTCTTTCTTTCCTTTATTTTATCCCACGTTTCATAGCCGATCCATTCTGCACGGCTTTGTCTTTTGACCCTTAGTGTTTCTTCATCTGCCCCTTTAAACGCACTTTTACATTTCTGCCATATCTCTTCTATTATCATATTGTAATCCACCTCTTCGGCTTTTCACATCACTCTCTCTTTAAACTAACTTCTCGTTTCTGGATTTCTTGCCTTTTCTATGTCATACCTTCTCGTTCTAATATTTATACCATTTTCTAAACGCTTTGTGAATTTGAAACGTATCCGCGTCAGCACCTTATTTATTGTGGACATCCATAAGGGCTTTTGTCCACTTACTACTTGTGCAGATGTGGTCGATTTCGTTCTCTGTTCTTTGGTCAGGGGACACCCAGGTTACTTTGTGGCATTTCTTGTGTGCAAATAAGGTTCCACCGATTTGGAGCTCATGGTTTCCACATAACTCTAACAATAATTCACCATTTTCGTTTCGTGCGCCTATTCCATGATTCCCTATGGTGTGGTGCAAGTCTTCGTTTTTGTCTCCCACTTTAGCGTGGAAGTCTCCCATCAGCATGATCACATCGTTTTTGCTAATTTCTATAAAAGTTTTATTTAGTAGGCTATACAAGTTTTCTTTTTCTTCCATTTCTGACACTTCTGTTAGTGCATAACACTGCAATACTTCCGGTAACTATACCCAGCCGTTATATTTGTGTAACTGTACTAAACTGACTTTGCTTTTTTTACAGTTTATGACCTCAGTTGACAGTGCTCTGTTCCCTGGAACTGCCGATGAGTTTTACAACCTAAAACTTCTAATATGTTCCCTGTATCCAATACTTATTGCACTTTCTTGTTTATATCAAGATGTCTATCTGTTCAATTGATGGCTTTTTGTAAACTGCACTCAGCAATTGTACTTTTGTAACTGCACCACGAGGACTTCACTCAGATGTATTTTATAGATTATGACACTCAGTTGGTGGCGCTCTGTTCATTGAACCTTGGTATGGAACTTTCGTAGCTATCTATGTTCAGATGTATTATAGAATTTAAGATTTCCAGTATGTTCGCTTCGCTAATAGAGCACATTCTTGCTAGCACAAAGATGACTATGTGTTTAGTTGGTGGCTTTTCAGTAACTCTAATCAGCAGTTCTGTTTGTGTAACTGTGTCAAATTATCTTTGCTTTTTTTGCAGTGTATGGTCTCAGTTGATAGTTCTGTTCTCTGGAACTGGCAATGCAACTATCTTAACTAAACCAAAGTGGGCAGATGTGGTATATAATTTAAGACTTGCAATATGTTTACTATACCCAATAGTGCATTATCTGGCCTATACCAAGATGATTACGTGTTCAGTTGATAGCTTCTTGCTAATTGTACGCAGCAAGTATACTTGTGTAACTTTACGAAAATGACTTTGCTCGGATGTGTTTTACAGTTTACAGTGCTCTGTTTACTGGTAACTTTTATTAACTGCACAAAGACAACTATGCCCAGATGTATTTTACAAGATAAAGTTTCCAGAATGTTTGCCGCACCCAGTAGTGTCCATTATTGCTTGTACGAACATAATTATGAGTTCATATGTTGGGTTTTTGTTAAATGCACCATACGACTGTACTTTTATAACTGCACTAAGATGACTCTACTCAAATGTATTTTACAGTTTATGACCCTCAGTTGAAAGTGCTCTGTTAACTGAACCTTACAATGGAACTATTATAACTGGACCAGGATGACTGTGTTCAAATGTGTTTTACAGTTTATGACATCCTCTTTATGGTGCTTTGTCATTGTATCCCATATGGCATTTCCTTTAGTGTCCGAAGATGACTTATCTATTTTATATATCATAGTGTACAGTTGACGGAGCTATGTTAAATGTCTTCAATGATGACACTTTTAAAATTGATTTAATTCAACTGTATTTTCATAGTTTCTAACGCCCAGTTGATGGTACTCTGCACACCCAAATAGCTATGCGTTTTCATACTATATATGAACAGCCGCCGAAGACGCGGTCACTTGATGTTGTTCTATTGACTCTCAGGTGACCATTTTCAGAAGAGCGTCTTCAGTTGATGATTTCTTATTCGCTGGTTAGCTTTCGAAGTTCAGATTATACAACGCAGTTGAATTTGTTTTAGTTGTAAGGAATCTACTTGACAGCGCCACATCGTGATAGTAAACTTTTAAATTGCCGATCTTCAAATAATTAATTTTTTACAACTGTATATTCTGTGACATATTTGTAATTAAATTAATTATCATATTGAAATTACTCTCAGTTATTTATCTTCTGTTCTGATGTTTAACGACCATACGAGTTCAAATTAACTTGGAATCAAGCCATAAAACGTCTTGTTTAGCATACTATAATTACTTACTATTTTAATGACTAAGTTTATGTCTTGGCATAGCATAAAGTTTACCATGGCTTTGTAATTTTTTTCTAACCATATCTTGTTACGGTCACAGAGCATGCTCTTTTCTCTCAACTACGCCGAAGTTTCTGCACGCAAGAAAGCCAGCTACAAAAAGCATACGCACTGGGGCAGAAATAAATTCAATTACCAATCAGCATGGAGCTGTATAAGTAGTTAGGGGTCCGCAGTAGATCATCCAGTCCAGTGTGAGCCGATTTGGCCGGCCCATAATTAAGGGTCGGTCTCGCGGGCGCTAATTTGCTATTTTTACCGCAGCTCAGCTCGGCTAAGCGGATATTGTATAATAAGTAAACTGCTAGACCTTTTGTGTATGCTTCGTGAGATTACTTGCTGTATCATATTAGGTTTATTATTTTGATTAACTTGAGCTTTCTGACCCTTCCGGATCCGAATAGCGGAATGGAATATTAAGAGATGCTTTTATGTTCTTCTGAGAACTTCCTTTCACTTGGTTTGTTATTTATGAGGATGCGTAGCATGGAAGCTAAAAGCAGATAATGGATCTGCGGATACGAAAGCTTTAATCCTATTACTACGACAAATTTTTTATTTTAAATACTATGTTTGATAATTCGTTACTAAATTATACAGGCTTGCCTCAGATGGTTTGATGAAATGGTTTTTATTAACAATTAAATTATTTTATTTGTACACCGTATGCTAACGTATCATAAACGTCTCTCTAATTGCATAATAAACAATAGTACGAGGAGAACTCAAATATTTTGTTATGTTCATTTGATTGTGCCACTTTATTTGAATTAAACACGTATTTTAATTGCCGCTTCATAGAAATCAATATTTTATTTTAATTTGCCATTTTTATGTTGATTACAATTTTCTTTATTTTCAAAAGTTAAATTTATGGGAAGCCACTTTCGCAACTTAATCTAACGTTTGACATGTTTATTAACGGCGACCAAAAATATATCCTAGAACTCCTTTCGTCAGCAGCGATAGATATATTGTTTTTCGGAAGTCGTACGTGTTATTTTTTTTCCAGAACAAATTAGGCTTGGGTGGATGTTTTGCGGCGAAATAACTAGTTTTTGTGTTGTGAAAAAAAATCCTGTTCCGCATTTCATTTTCAGAATTTAAGTGATTGAACCTTTTTTTTGATGCAACAAAAAGGGACCTTCAGTCGTCAATTGTCGTTTTCTTTTCTTGTTAAGTGTAAAGAGTAATTATAGATTGTATTATTTTTGTAAACTCAGATGCCACTGGTTACGCAGGATTGTTTTAAGAATTTAAATGCCGTAAGCCAGGGACGGCGAGCCTCCTTTTGAACGTTCAATTAACCTTTTGTAGTATTGAATCATAAATATCACCATTTGTTGTCATTTTTGTATTGTTATTTATTTCCAGTAGTTTAATTATATGTGTTTTGGAATTTATTACATCTCTTATTTTTGTGAATTTTGTATCTGTGTCTGCATGAACTTTGCAAACTTTACATACAGGAGGAGGCACAATAAAGGTGAGTTCGATTCCCGTAAGCTGCTGGCTTCTCGGCCTACCACGAGAACTGGTAATATGCAGTGATTTGGAAGGTGGCGCCCGTTGATTTTGACATACCCTGTGCACAACTAGGAAGATTTCTTCCCTTAAACGCTTTTCGTGAACCTCCCCTACTCCTCTGAGCTAAGCTGTAGGCCTTTTTTCCACCTATCCTGTTGCTGGTCGTTTGGCTCATAACAATTTATATACCTAGCTACGAAAACAATGGCTGAGCGGCCTACGGTATTAATGTAATATTATCAGAGATTAGTTATATGTGCACTTCTGTATAGATTTGCACATCCGTTTCAAAAATATTGTGTTCAGGTTTATTAAAAATGAATGTTGCAAAACTTAACACCGAAGTGTAATAAAATGTTCAGCAAAAGAAGGGAACATGCAAAAACTATCTGTAATAGGAAGACAGCGGTCTACGTAAAAGAAGCTCCGTCTTATTATCAAGGTTAAGTTTTGGTGTAAATAATTTTGTTGGAGGCGGGAATCCGTTGAAGAAGATTGGGCAGACCTTCAGATGCGACCAATGAAGAAATGTGCCATAAAGTTGAGGCTATGATTCTGGAGGATCTATGTTTGAAAGTTAATTCATTTTCAATTCATTATCATTTTCCACAATAAATAAGTAGCAGCTTGAGTAAGGTGTCAATGTGATGGATTTCAAAGCTCCGGAACAAAAATTGCACCACCAACAAATTTGCAAATTTGTCCACTTTAGAGAAGGATTCAGAGTTTCCATCACGAATGGTAACTGGTGACGAAACTTGGATTCATTACTGGGATCCTGAGAAGAAACAAGCATCCATGCATTGGGTCCATAAAGGTTCTCCCGCTCTCATGAAATACCGAACCCTAACTGCTGGTGGGAAGTTAATGGTCAGAATTTTCTGGGACATGGGGGAATATTGTTGTTCGAATATATGCCAAGAGGGACTACACTTATTGGAGGAACTTATGCCAATATTTGTTATGGGTAAATTTTCTACTAGCTATCCTCAATTCTTGAGAGTATCGTTGGTTGCAAATCGTTTCATTATGAGCGCGATTGTTGGTCTTGGGTTTAGCTGTCTTTGTGTTCCTATTTCAATTAGGGAATTTTTGGGATTTCGCGGAATTGTGGGTGTGAGAGGACTTCCTTCCTGGTCTTGGTTGTGAGAGTTCGCGCCTTTGGTTCCTAGTGTGAAGAAGATGTTGCGACATTTTGATGAATTTCAAGTTTCTTGGATTATTTGAAACATCTTTACCTACAAGCAGAATTCGTAATTTTTGGTTGCCATTTGTTGGATTTTTACGAATACGACATATTACTATCACTATTCGGTGCCAATTTAGATTTTGTGAACTGTAAGTCAGTTTATGTCAACGTAGGGATACGTCCGGTAGAGTGCGTTCCATTCAATAATTATTTCTTTTTAATTATTAATGCGTTCAATTCGAATTGCCTTCGAATTAATATTTTTGGTGCCTCTGTTGTCTAGAACGATTAATGGTATAAACTGTTGCTTATTTATTATAATTATTATTTTGTTCCGTACGTTCTTAATTGACCACAAATTTTTAGTAATTGTTATATTATTTACAATATATAGGATTTGTTTACAGCATTCACATTATTTTGATGATTTATTGACTTTTTATTTTGTATTTTGGAAATCCGTAATTTATGCTTCAAGATAAGAGTTTAAACTCATCTGAATCCATTGAGGTAGGTTTTTGGGATTACTACAGTACCGTTGGTGTTGGATTCTGGCGCCCTTTATTTCATCTACGTTTAGTCATCCAAGGCTATCTTTCAGTACAGCTAGTCGCGGTGGACACGCCGAATCTTTGCAGTAAGTTACCCGTGGGTAATAATTCAGTGTTCCTGATTTGTTGTAAAACATTTGCATTTCCGTATTTACGTTACTAACGTTTGTTTTATAACATACTCTAAAACATTTAATATTATTTTGAAAAACTCCAACATTTGCTTCAGAAATGCATCTTGCTTTTGCATCACAATGTACAAGTCCACAAGGCTCGAAAGGTCCTGGCTCTTTTAGAGAAATGTGGGTTTCAACATTCTGATCACCCACCTTACAGCCCAGATATGGCACCATATGATTTTTGTCTGTTTAAAAAACTGAAGAAATATTTAAGAGAACGAAGATTTTACTCAGATAACGAACTGAAACAGTCTGTGATGACTACTTCGCTAATCAGCAAAAGGAATTTGTTCTCAAGGTACAAACCAACTTCTGGACAGATGGCGTACGTGCGTTGACATAGATGGATGTAATATTGAAAAATAAAGTTATTAATATTTTTGTGCCTCTTTTGTTTCATGGTTAAGTAGATAAGTTTTTGAGTTCCCTTCGTATTAAAAAATTATTTAATTTATTTACTAATTACTTATTATTAGCGTTAGACTTCTACGCTGAAGGTTCAATTCTCAGCACCAGAACATCGGATTTCTAAGGCTTATTCTTCAATGGCAAAGCCTAGTAAACCTTCTTTGGAGTAGAAGTGTTTATACTTCCCATGACTTAGAGTCCACGTTAAGATGCAGATCCTCTATGTCTTTGCCACTTTAAAAACGCGCAACACAGATATGAAAGACAAAGATCGCTACGTCTTGTAAGAGACGAAACCACCCAAAGAGACAGCAAACCGCAGAATCATGGTTTTAAGTGGAAAATAAAAATTCGATAGAAAGGACAGGGAAAGCTCATTAGTTAAAAAGCTTTAACTGAACCTCGTATGATATTTTGAATACACTAGAAGCGTTGGTATTCTTCATAACTTGCGTGTTATGTTTAAAAATATCAGCAAAATAATTGGAACTGGAAAATACAGATTTAAATATCTGCACTATGCATATTTATAAGTTAATATACTGAGAAGGTTCTACAGACTGAGTTTCTAAAAATAAAATATTCAAAGAAATCTTACGCCAAAAGAACATCAGCTCGTCTTTTCAAGTCCCAATATTTTCGCAATGAAAATTACCT
Source organism: Limonius californicus (assembly GCA_014611495.1). NCBI lineage: Eukaryota > Metazoa > Arthropoda > Insecta > Coleoptera > Elateridae > Limonius > Limonius californicus. Next base: position 58,973 of record JABXWE010000623.1, on the reverse strand, counting down.
TCTTTCTCGAATTTCCTTGGATATTTCATCTGTAAAAAATTGCCGCCCTGTTGTACGGACAAAAAATCTGTATAAAAATGTACATATATAAATCTGCATTATTTTGCATGCCTACTTTGATCCCAATTCGGAGCACGTACAATTCGTATTCATGAAGAATATGATTAAACCTTTTTATCGGGCCTGAATTTTGATGGATATTAAAAATTGAATTTGTTATGCAGATGACGGTGACTAAATTTATTAAAAACTGAATTTTATCGCTAGTAATTTTTTCTCTAGTGGGAAACGTTTCAGAAGCATATTCAACCAGGAATTTTCCAATCAGTCAAGGCAGATACATTTAAGTGGTTCATTTCATTATAAGATTGATATAAGATGAAAGAAATAAGCAACAAAAACAAGAGCAAAACTTTCTTCCGTATATTCCATTTGTTTCTGAAGGGGAATTTTACGTTTCATATTAAATTAAAATGCAATAAAATAAATAAACCCAGGAGAAACTCTCGGCAACCTCATGATAAGTTTCGAGTTTCCAGTTCTTATAAAACTTTTTAATAATTCCGGTCGAAGAGATACTTAGAAATTCATTCCGGGAACTTAATATTCAAGTGTCATTTCGCTTTGATTTAAGTAAGTTACATTTGAACGCTGAGGAAGCGAAATAAACTCGTTGAAAAATTCCTTTTGAGAGGAGAACCGTTATTTTAGAGGATCGAGAGCTGCCTCGGAACTTTCTCGTCGGACCCTCTGATAATTGCTTGATCCACTTATTGGACAGTAAACACAATCCCGAGATTATAACTTTCGATCTAATGTGCTTAGCTGCGTTATATAATAAATTGGGACTACATGGGATGGAGAGGAAGCTGAAAATCCCCGAACTAGGTAATAGGTGACTGTTATATAACCACTAAAACTTGTAATACCCATTTCAGATGACAAAAGCGATGAAGTCATAGCTAAAACCGCCGAGAATAAACGCGAAATGAGGCGCAAGCCGCTGCAGTAAGGACCCCAATATGCAAGGATAATACTCTGTAATGACCTTATTCCATGCAAGTCGTTGATCAGCGGGGATTATGTCTTAGTGCATCCTGATGAAGTGCTATTATGAAACGTCCGGGAAGACCCATGCAATTTTCAGGATGGATTCAGACTAATTTCAGCACGATGAAGATGACAGACTACGTAACTCTATGGTGTGTTAGTTTATTTTCTAGACACAGCTAGTTGCGATCAAACAAAAAACTACCTCGCATGCTTTAATAATAAGCCACTTAGGTATAATAATTTATTATTTCTAATTTCCCAACTGTCTTATACATAATCAAGCAGGCTAGTGAAGTAATTGAAAGCTTAGTTTTGAATCGGGAAATTTTCAATAGATATTTATAAATGGTGAGTAACCTTAAGTAACTATCATTAGGAATAAAGTAAATTATGATATAGGTTTGGAACAAGAAACATATTTTAGATATTTGTAATTACTTAGTATAATTATTGAAACCTTTATTACTAAAATAAATGAGTGTATTGAATTACTAACAGTGTCTTGGACATTTAGAATAAGTTAGTCGTAGATCTCCGTTTATTTTAGTAGTAACGGAAGGTACGTTATAGTTTTAAACCAGGATAAGATGTGGGAATGGTGAACAACAACAGTACACTAGCGTTTCACAATTTAACACTAAAGGTCTGAGCAAAATCCAGCCAAGGTCTGCATGTCACAAGGAATAACACCTCTAAAAAAAAAAACAGATTTCAGCTGGCCCGGCTGATAGCACCCTGTAAGGGCCCTGCCAGAGTACGGCCCAGTTGTCCCGAGGTAACGGGGCCCTCGATGTTGGGCCAATCACCCACTCGAGGTAAGACTATTCAGAGAAACAATACAAGCCTCGGACAAGGACGGAATGAACAACCACGACGAGCGAGAAATGGAATACGATTTGTAACATGGAATGTTACCTCGTTAACGGGGAAGGAAGTAGAGATAGTAGAAGAAATGGAGAAATATAAAATACAGATACTAGGGCAGAAATCAAAAAGAGAGAAAGCGGTATAAAAACCCTGGACAAGGGGTATACCCTTAGATTGGCCGGAACCCAAATAGGAATAAGAGTAACAGACGGAAACAAAAGTAACAAAATGGGAAGCCAACTCAAGAATTATCACAGTCAACTTAGAACTGCAACAAAAAAAATAGGGGTAATACAAATCTATGGACCAACAGAAAATGCCAATGTAAGAGATAAGGAACAATTTCACGAATATCTACAGCGAACATTAGATGAAATGGAACGTAAGAATCATCACATCATGGGAGACTGGAACGCGCGTATAGGTAACAAGGAAATAGGGTATGGAACAATGGGAGAATATGGACGAGAAGGCGAAATAAATAATAAGGGAGAGCGAATGATAGATTTCTGTATCACCAATGAGCTCCTAATAGGAAACACAATGTACAAACATAAGATGATACATAAGATAACATACGAGGCAAAAGCCCTAGGCCACAAAAGCATGATTGATTATATAATCATTACCAGAAGTATGAAATATGCACTACAAGATGTAAAAGTGATCAGAGGAGCGGAATGAAGTACCAACCACAGGCTTCTGATTGCAGACACAAAATTTACGAGACCCAAAAGGGAAATTGGAAAGAAATATACAAGTATTAAAACAGAGGCATTAGAAAGTCTACAGATAAGATAAGAATACGAACGGAAGCTTAATAATACACTTAACGCAATAGAAATCGAACAATAACAATTAGGAACGCCCTGGAACCTAAATGAAAGATGGAATACATTTAAAGAACCCGTAATTCAAATCGCAGAAAAGATATGTGAAAAACAAAGTAATAAACTATAGTGCGCATAAGAACAGAACAAGATGGTGGAATGAGGAAGTGAGGAGTAAGATCAACCTGAAGAAAGAAGAGTGGAGCAGATTTAAAAAAACCAATACGAAAGCAGAAAGAACAAACTACATACAGAAACGTAATGAAGCAAAGGAGACAGTAAAACAAGCAAAACACATCTTGGGAGGAGTTTGGAAGAAAGATAGAAGAAAACTACATAGAGAACCAAAAGAAATTCTGGAATGTCATCATAAGACTAAAAGGGAACCGAGCAAAACCGATAAGAAACATCATGAACCAAATAGGGGAATTAAAAACATCGGCAAATGGAGTCCTAAAAGCCTGGCGAGACCACTGCCAAAATAAATTTAAAACCCAAAGAGCAAATGAAGAACAAGAAGAAGAAACCCCCTAGTAGAAGAAGAAAAAGAAAACGGAAATGAAGAAGAAGAAAACAGCATAACAGAGGAAGAGATTCAGATAGGCTTAAGAAATACACGAAATGGAAAAGCCTCAGGAGAAGACAATATCGCCCCAGAACTACTGAAGAAAGGAGGAGAAAGAATAATCAAATGGCTGAAAGATATCTTCCAACAAGCATGGGAAACAGAACAGATACCGACTGATTGGGAAAGAAATATAATAGTGCTCATATATAAGAAAGGAGAAACAACAAACTGTGAGAATTACAAGGCAGTATGCCTATCTCCTGTTGCGCTAAAAAACTACTCGAAAATAATAGAAAAAAGGTTAAGAAATGTAATTGACGATAAGCTAGAAGACAAACAAGCGACTTTTCGCTGGTAAACAAACACAAGATCATATATACACGATTAGACAGATAACAGAGAAGATGCTGGACAAGAACAGGCAGATACACCTAGCATTCCTAGACCTTAAAGCAGCGTTCGATCAAGTACCAAGAGAGCACATGTGGAGGGCAGTGGAAGAACTACAAACAAACCCAAAGTTTATAAGAGTGATCAAAAGCATAAACAAAAAAGTGGTGGGAGTAGTAAGGATAAACGGACAAAAATCACAAGAATTTAACATAGATAGAGTTGTTAAACAAGGTGACAGTTTGAGCCCACTGCTGTTTGTGGTTTACATGAACAGCACAATTAACAAATGTAAAAAAGAAATCAGAAGGAGAACAAGACTAGGGTACCATAACCTAAATTCCATAATGACCCAAGACCTAATATACGCAGATGATATACTAATAATGGTATAAAATTAAAGACAACCGCAAGAAAATATTAACATATGGAAAAAGAACCCAGAAGACAAATGTATGAAAATAAACGTAGGAAAAAGCAAATTAGTGCACATCACGATACAAGAAAGAGAGGCAAGAGTACCATTACATTAGAAGAAAAACAACTGGAGTATGTGGAAAACTACGAATACTTAGGAGTGATAATAATCGAGGATGGAAGAATAGAGGAAGAAATTAAGAACAGAATAAGCAAAGCAAATAGGATATATTACCAAATAAACAAAACAGTGATTGACAAAGAAGAACTCAGCACAAAAGCAAAAATGCACCTGTATAAAACAATATTCCTCGCCACACAACCTTATGGATCAGAATCCTGGGCACTGCTGGAGAAACACCGATCCACAATAACAGCAACGGAAATGAAATAACCTGCGAAAAGTGCAAGGGCAAGACAAGAAGGGATAGAATAAGAAATAGAAGCATAAGAGACGATTTAGAACAACAATCAACAACCAGCAAAATAGAAATGAAACAATTGAAATGGTACGGACAGCTCATGCGCATGGATAACACAAGATACCCCAAGAAAATCTATCAAATGAAAGCAGAAGCAAGAAGAACCAGAGGTAAACCCCGAGTCTAATGGAAGATAACATCAAGGAGGCGGCAAGGAACAGAAACATAAACATCGAGGAAGTCAGGAGAATGGCGAGAGACGGCAACATCTATAGGAGATGGATAGAGGACCCAAAGCCTTAGCGCATAAATGGGAAATAGAGAAAGAAGAAGAAGAAGTTCTGAGCAAAACGGCGATTATGGCTTGGGCTCGACTTCCTTGTATTGCGAAATAGTGCATAACAATCTTGTGCTTCAACCCACCACAAACAAGTTCCCAATCCGGTTTACAACCGTGGGATTTTAGTGCCAAAACATTCTGGAATTTCTGTCTTTGGAATTTCACTTTAAACTGTAGGTCTCCCGTGTTTGCACCTTAGCGCTGAGGAGAAACACGTAGTAGAGAAGAGGCCGGTGCCCAGTAGTGAGATGTGAAAGGCTGTTGATTGATCAATCGGCATAGTTTGACCCAAAAAAAATTTTTAACGTCGTTAAGCTTTTACGACGGCTTAACTGACAATATTGTTAACAGACAGAATTATAAGTTTGCAGTCATTTTAAAACTTTTGTTGTTCAAAATTGCCGTCCAAAACGTAACCGTGCATCCCATAAAATTCTGTACACTGTGGACGTAGCGGACTAGCCCGGATTTATGTTATCGGTGCTAGCTTATGGAAGCATTGCGTTTGAAGCTCACATTTAAAGGGTTTTTGGAATAAAAATAAAATAATGTTCGATTCTTTAAATACTTGATTGCTTCGAGACATGTTCTTTATAACTAAAGTATTAAAAAACTTCTAACTGACGAAATTCAGCTCGTTAAAAGTTAGAAAAGCTTGAATCGTCATAAATCATAACAGAAATAAAACAGCTCGAGTCGATAAAAGCATATTTTTATGTTTATAATTGCATTTGAATATGTGGGCAGAGGAGTATATACATAGCTCCCATCGCGATCTATTTATAGTATCAAATACAGAACGCCGCTTTAAATTTGTATCTTCGAATTTCTGTTCATCAAAAGTTCAGTATTCGTGCACACGCCCACTGAAACGTTTTTGTCTTCAGAACCCGAAATGTATTTCAATTTCAATACATTTTTAGATAATGATAAGGTAGAGAAGGCAAAAAAGACATTACTCTACAATAGTGATTAAAATAAAAATAAATCAAGGCGGCGGCTCAAGGCTTAAATATCAATGTGTCACTTTCATGAATGAATTTGACCTTCCGTGACTAAAAAACCTCATACGCGTTTTTCTTCCGTCTGCTTAGTTTGGGGTCCTCATTAATCAGTTTGCCCCGGTTAAAAATCACGCTTTACTTCTTTTTATCCCTCTTTAATGGTTGTGTTCCCCCATACCTTGTTTTTGCATCATTGTCTCTTCGTATTAATTCCGATCGTTTTGGTGAAGTTTCAACAGAATATTTTGTTCAAACCGCTTTGCACCCAAACAGGTAGATATCATATTTTGAATAATATTACAAAGTATGTATTCACGTGAAATGCAAGAAATTATTATAACTTGATTTAGATAATCTAATAGAAAATTAACTTATTTAGATAACTTAAAGCTATTTTATGCCTTAAACCTGAAAAATAAATTGTTAAAACCAAGTTCAATTAGTGTTTGTCATCTGCATTGATTCTATTTGGGTTGATCTGGTGTCTAGCCTTTGAATTCTCTGTTTCGTTTTGCTTGTTCGTAGAAGTAATAATTGTATGAAGGTATTAGAGGTATTTATCAAACTTGATTGTGAGTTTTTCATCTGGAAAACAATAAGATATGGGATTTGGGTATTATATTCAACAACTGTCAACTAACATGTAATTTTGGAGGAAAATGGACCTTTCAATTGTACGTTTGTTTTGTGAGTAATATTTGGGTATAGGTGTGAAGAACATTTTAATATGATCTTGATAATCATCAATTTTAATATTATTAATTTAAGATGAGATATGTTTAAATTGAATATGCATTGTTAACAAAAATATCTGATAGGCCGTGTGAGGTGCCTAAACATTCCTTTTTAAATAAGGAATATTGCTATAATTTCAGTTTTAATGTAAGTGATATTTTCAAAAATGTTTTTTAAATATTTAAGATTTGGCTAATTTGTGTTAATTTCATTCTGTTTCCCCATTGGTTGAGAAAGTCACATGTTTTTTGTAAAATGTACTTATTTTTGTTTGTATTATGATATTGCCATAGTTACTTATTGAAAAAAAAAGGGAAAACAACTGAGACTTGCAATGAAATTGCAATGTAAACAGAAGCTCGTCTGGCGAGCCAATTAGCCGAAAAGCAAGAATTTGGGATGGAGTATCAAAGTAGCGTTAGTATACTTCAGTTGTTTTTCTTTTTCGACATGTTTTATTTGTCTTTGCGATTGACGTTTAAAATGTCAACAAACTTCAAGGTTAGCAATCATCTACAAATTGGACAAAAAGTTTCACACCTGCTAATTATTTAGCAGATATTCGCATCATCTTCTGGAACTGCAACTGGAATTGCAATCGAATTTAATTTAAATTAACTTAACACGAATAAGTAACAATTTAAAAAGAAAATATAAAGGTGCAACGTGTTTATGAGTTTATTGGTATATTTGAACATCTGAAGTAATAAGCATTAAATAATATTTGGACTAATTACCTTGTGAAACGATTTTACGAATAAGAAGGTACTCAATCCAAAATTTTGCTGCGAGAAATTTTAAAGGTCAATATTCTCGATAATAGTAAAACCACCAAATACGTGACCTTTAAAATTAAACAAAACGGTCAAACAGTTTAATATTCAAATTGGGGCGATTTATGGAACTTTCAAGATTGAATGTCAATGTACTTTAAATTTTCTTATATTTTTACATGTATATAAGATTCAAATAGGTTATTATGATTTAGGAGTATAAATCTATACTATTTGGTTATAGTGATTGTGTGTCTTTAAATATAACTTTTACACTAAAATCTAAAATACAGCTTCTAAAGATAATATCAGCTCAAAACGAAGAACTTTGTTAGATGATTTGATTAATGTCCAAATTGAATATTAAAACAGCGCTGTTTATTTGTTTGTTTGTAACTACTGTTATGCTCTCAAAGTGACCTCGAAATAGTTGGTTTTGAAAATCATACTTAGGAAAACCTCAAATTATTGGAACCCAAAGTCATTATGGTTTTCCCATATGGATATACATTTAGGGTCAGTACTTTCGGACATTAATAGCCTTTTCGTCCCACTGCTGGGCAGCGGTATGTTCTCTGCCACGTGGTTCTTCTCAGCGCTACTGCGATGACGGGGGAATAAAATATAATGTCGAAGTCAAACAATAGGATTCCAGAGAAGGTCTTTCGCATTAAGATTCCACGATTGATAACCGGATTGGGAATTGTATGTGCTGGGTTGCAGGAGAAGATTTTTATACCCTACGTGGTAATGCTGGAAATCGGATCTAAACCATAATTTACGTTGTGACCATACAACGAGCTCTCTGCCAAACTGATCTATCACCATACGGGCATCGGTATTACCTTGAAATACATTATCTTGAAGATTAAACTTAGACTACCTGTGGAAGGAGCTCTTCTTTGTTTGTTTTCTTTACATTTTTGTAAGATATGTTCAAACTAAACATAAAACTTGAAATTATTTGCCGTCACCATGTATAAAACGGCTATTTAGCCTACGTAATTGCAGAAACACGTATTTACGTACTTCCTCAGCAAGCCAATAATGGCAGTCATGTGTTAATCTACTAATAAATAAAGGGTTTTATACTAAATATCCGTTAGGATTAGTTACTTCTAATCCATTCTTCTTCTTCTTTTTTCAGCCTTCTTCAATCCATTTTTGGATGAAGGCCTCCCCACGTTCCCTCCATTTTTCCTTAACCGATTAAGTAGTTATAATTCCGAGTTAGGTATTATACCACAGAACGACTCTAGATCATTTCCTACTGGAGATGACAGAAATTCATGTTTAAGTGTAGTAAATATTGTATAGTAAGGTTTTGCATACTTTATCCAACGTTTGTGTTTAAACATACCAGAAAATAGATTTAAAATTATTAACTGGATTGCATTGAAGTAAACTTTATTTCTTGTAGTATCAATGGTGAAACGACGAGCCTTAACATCAAACTAATAGTATTTTTATTTTTTGAAACCCATTTCGTATATCAATACGGATTCTAATCAGTGATAATGAATAGACCGGTAAATACCATAAGGGAATAGTTTGAGCACAAACATTCTGGCAAACGCATCTATTAATTCCACGATATTTACTCAAATAATTCTCTATTTGGTTATAATTAAATTCAAAGATGTGTATTTAGTTCCTGCAATGTCAGAGATGGAAAATAATCTTCTGCTTTAGACAAACAACAAATTAATTTGGTCTGCTTGCTCCTTTACAATTGCTTTTAAAACCGTAATTCAGCCCAGGTTTGCGAGTATTTGGTACTAGAAAGTGTGGTACGTAATCAGTAGCGAATTTTCCGTAAAATCGAGCTGTTCCTTCTCTGCTAGCGCTTGGTTGTGTACGCGAGCGCGCGCTGCGATAAACAGCAAGTGGAGCACGGAAGTACTGCTGGTAATTAGAGCGGGTTTGTCATAAAGGCGCTGTAAAACCTCGTCGTTCCGTTTAACAGCCGTGTTAGCTTGATTTGTCGCCCACTCTGCCGTAAAATTCCTGGATTTATATCGTGCACTATGTATTACATAGAAAATAGTGGCTGCTTCCCGGAAAAAATCCCTGGAAAATAGAGCACACGGGCATGCATTCGATGAACGCGCACAGTGAATAATGCGAAGCAATGAATGTTAAAATGGTCTGTCATGAACAGTTACGGGTTTAATTCGTGGAAGAAGTTATGCTCCTGTGCCCTGGGGTGGTTAAACGAAGAAACGTTTATCTACTATTAAAAGCGAATAGGGTTGGGACATGACAAATATTTACATGAGTTATTAATTTTAATTGCTTTACATCGAATCGTTATTCAAGGGAAAGTAACACCTTAATTCTTCCATTACAATAATTGATTAATAATTTTGCATAATTAGCATATTTTTCCATTTAGGAGAACGTTTCGCTTGTGATTCCATTGATATTTTGTAATATGAACTCGTTTCTTTTTGAAAATGCAATATTTTAGGTTGAGTTTCTTCAGAACCGACTCAGATTTCCATTTTACATTAAGAATGATCTGCTGACTAATTAATGTATGGTATATAGTTCTACCTTAGTCCATGAAATTTTTATTTTAGATTCTGAGCAAGTACATTTTACTCTAAAAATGTCAAGATACCTACTAAAAAAAAAAGAATATTTCTGCATTCATACGATGTCTGCCCACTTGCTCGCCAACTATCTGCTCGTCACATCTATTGCTCATCGGACAGATGCGCGACAAGCAATTAATTGTTGAAATTAAATATTATCTGCAGGCAGCTAGTATATAAAGTAGGTAATTCTTACATTCCTCTAACGAATGTCGATAGTCAAATCAGTGTTGCCTGTTTTTGTATTTGAACTCGGTAATATTTGTTTTTTTTTGTTCTTAAATTAAATTAACTAGAAGTATATCCGATTTTTATATCGTATATATTTTTAAAATATATTTAATTAATAACTTTATATTAACTTAATATTCCTAAAATGTCAAAATCTATTTAAAAAATAGTAATAATACTCTGGCTATACCTATGGTATCTGAAAATAAATATGAATCTTTCAATTATAAAGCGAAAGATGTATTAAATTATTTTACAAACGAATGTGTCTAAAAAATTATAAACTAATTTTTCTGCATAGGTGTAGTTACACTCAGTATTGCGAGCAAGTTGGCTGTGAAGCAAACGTATGACGAGCATCTTTCCCGGCAAGCAATTGGCAGTCGAGCAATCGGGGGCGAGCAAATGACTTGGTTGCTTGCTTGGTTTGAAAGAGCGAGATCTGGGACGCGGTTTTCCAAGCATCTCTATGCACTTAGGCCACATTTGGCCCATTGTACACCCTAACTAAGAATTTTGCCTATCTGGGGTAATTTCTACTCCAGTAGTGATTTTTAACGTGTCACACATCGCGGTGGCACGGGACCTACGGCTTTACTTCTTATCCGACAGAAGGCGCATTTTCAGATTTTTTCCCCACTAGAAAAATCTCGCCGACCTCAGCTAGGTTCGAGCCCGCATCCCTCGGATCTATAGGCAAACGCGCTAACCACTAGACCACCGAGGCCGCCTGAGCAAATGACTTAGAACTCAGCCACACCCTCCCTCCATGGTCCTCAGTCTCGAGACTGGTTTAAAGCAGCACTCCACTGCTTTCTATCTGCCTTCCTTTTCATATCTTCATAGCTTCTGCTTCCTATGTCTTCCAAGATTTGTTTTATGTACCGAAGACGGGGTCTTCTTCTCGAGTTTTTCCCTTCTACTGTACCCTCGATAATTGTCACAGCCCTTCTTTTCTTAGAATATGTCCTATTATTCGATCTCTTCTTTTTACTATGTGCTCCCATATTCTTCTTCCGTCTCTTATTTGTGCTAACACTTCTTCACTTGCTTTCCTCTCCTTTTTTAGAGCTCTTCTAAAGCACCACATTTCAAATGTTTCTATTTTCGTTTTATCTGTTTTGCTAATCGTCCACGTTTCATACCCATACAAAGCTACACTCCATAGGTATGTTTTAATAAATTGTTTCTTTGTTTCTAGTGATATATTATTGGAAGTCAGTAATTGTTTGTTATTGTAAAAGGCCCTTTTTGCTTGATTTATCCTGCTGTTTATTCCTTTTGCACTTCTTCCGTCCTTTGTTATTATACTTCCTAAGTATGGGAATTCACTAACTGCTCTTATAGTCGCGTCGTCTATTCTAATGTTGTCTATTATTTGGTCTGTTTTCCCGCACACCATCACTTTTGTTTTATGCTAGTTTATTTTTATATTATATTTTTCCTGCAATATCTTGTCCATGTCTTTCAATGGCTGTGTCAGTTCTTCTTCCGATTCGGCAAATAATGCCAATGTCATCAGCATATCCAATTGTATCGATTTTCTTTCCTTGTATAGGTATTCCTGTTCTTCTTGTTTCTGTAAAATCGTTTATTGCTTTTTGAATGTGTATTACAAAGTAATGGCGAGAGACCACATCCCTCTCTGACGCCATGTCTAATTTGTGCGTCTACCCGTTCTCCAATTATATTCTATAGTTGCTGTTTGTTCTTTGTATATGTTGTACCTATGTCACTCTTCTCTCAATTTTGTCTAGTCCTATTCCTTCCAATATGTTAAACATCTTCTACCAGTTTACTCCATCAAAAGTCTTTTCCGCGTCAGTAAAAACAATCTGTATTTGTTTATTTTTCCCAATTACCTTTTCTATTAGCATTCTTAATTCCATGATTGCTTCCCTCTTCGTCTAAAACCAAATTGGTATTCCGTCAGATTTTCTTCTATTGTTCGTCCTATTCTGCGGTATCTAATCTTTGTGAGAATTTTCGCGTGTGTGATAAGACTTACTGTTCTGCAGTGCTTGCATTTCCGCGCTGTAGCCTTTTTTGGAATTGGTATTATTTAAGTTTTTATAAAAGTTCTTGGAATCTGCCCTGTTTCATATATGGTTTGTATGAGCTGAAAAATGTTAACTAATTGTGGCGGACCGCATTTGCCATTATGTTTACATTAGTACAGCCAGTTGAACTTTGGGACTTCATCCGTCCTCTACGAGTAGACCTAATTTATGAGGGCTACAAACAATATAAACATCAACTTTCATATACAATGAATGGGATTATAAAGCAACTACCCATTCGATAGTTGAATGTTATGATTCTATATTTAAAGCATTCCCCTTCAGCATTTTATTTCAGCTGTTTATTGCAGGTAAATAGGTTAACAATATGACTTCAAAGTAGTTGATCTCAATTACGTAAGATATGCAATAACAGCTGACTTTGGTACGGTCTGTTGTTGTGATAAATGTTTGGTTTAGTTTAGGCCATAACTTTTCTAAATTATTACTTTCTGTCGAACTAATAATAAGTTATAATGTTTTGCTGGAAACCCTTAAATTTATACATGTTATTAAACGAAATGCAAATAAATAATTTGGTTAAACGGTTGGAGATAATTAATTACATCATCGTTTGATGGAAAAACCTATTTTCCTCTAGTTTCCTTACCCTTTTGGAGTCTTATACGCTGCACTCACCTGTAACAAAAAACATTCTATATAGACTTTTCTTTCAATTTAAATATAGTAGTTTAAACAAAATACATTACGCCTTTACTTTGGTATAAATTTTAGGTTTTGAAAGTAGCGGATATTAATAGCTGGCCACACCGCTTCATGTTTATTCTGAACATACTACAAGCTTCATTTACATTTTGAGTGTATGTTCTTTTGTTGCTTAGTTACGTAAAATAGTAAAAGTTAAATTACATTTATTTAAACCGTAGTTTAAAAATAGTATACCCAAATAAAGCGAACTAGACTGAATTTTTTAAATATAGAGCAACCTGCGAAGGTACATATATGAAAATATATAAATATAAAATATATATAAAATATATGGAATACTATTACTAAAACAATGTGATCAATATTGACGACATACATTATTAATCAGCAATAAAATTATTAAAGATTATATAACACCGAAAAAATAAACATAGACAAGCATTTGCTAATTTAGCCATTAATCTTCTGAAAAGCACCACGCCTATGCAATTTCCTTCTCTATATTTAAAGAGCACTTATGAATATTGCGATCTTTTATTTGCATACATATGTAATACAAACTTGTTTATCCAGCAAGCGCTTACCGGAACATTTTCTTTTAATTTATTATACGTAATAAAGGATACTTAGTGAAGCTTGTTCATAAACTCTGCTGGTTTTCGTAAAATGTGGTTGTTAACATATTTTCTTTTATCAAGCAAGCAAATGATGAGGAAGTTAGGTAATTTAGCAGGAAATTACAAACGCAACTAAGGATATTTATTTAATAAATACTCATCTTTAATAGACAGCAATGATATGATCGATCTCTGACGTTTAAAATACTAACATAATTTCAGAGAGAAATGAATTTTTGGTATAGAGACGGTTAACGGCTTTCGTGCCCTTGGGAATGCTCTATTTAATGGCGTTATGCATAAGTAATTATTACACATAAATTCCATTGTTATGCTTAATTAAATCTTTGTGCATTTTCTGTAAGAATAAAAGTCCTGACGTTTACGACTTTATCATCATAAAAATTCTTCGCGTTCTGTAGTTATGTTCTTTGTTGCACGGGTTAATTTCATGAAAACCTTGACCTCACGTGTTGACGCCGCCTGTTTTGCATAAACAACCCATATTATAATTAAAACACAATCAATTTTCTCCAGGGGTCTTGCGTTAATGTAACTTTACTTCGTTTAATTACATGCGTAACCGATATGGCAAACGCACCGAATGTTTCCCTAATTAGCTAAAAAATGGTCTCTCGGGGTGCATAGAGGCGACTTGTTTATTACTACAAGCGAGGGCTTTCTTTACCATTTGCTTTGTATTTGTAACTCGCATAACAAAAAGTTCAATGGGAAAATGCTGTGAGGAAGAGTGTATTCCTGATTTGAACGCAAAGTAGATGTTAGTGTTTACGTAGTAGATCGATCCACATTAAGACCCTGTCCATGGATCATGAAATCATAATTTTAAGTATACAGCAAAACTTTTAATCGAACCAACAGAAACAGCAGGTTGTGGAAATTAGGAATAAACAGGTGCTCGTTTTAAACTTGAGCTAAGGTGCTACTAAAGTGGCCCAAAATATTCTAAAAGTACTGTTATCAATTGCCACCGTAGGTACGATATTAGGCTACGTTTCACATTGCACATATCTTTAATTGGTAGAAACCATATCCAACACTAAGGTGAAGTGTACAAATGTTGGAAAATATAAAAGAAACTGCGAATAGAAAATTGCTAAAACGTTGTGCAAAATTACAGTAAAATCAATTCAGGTTTATAACACGTTTATTACATACATGGACTTAATATACTGAAAATTTTCATTTTATTACAAACTATCATCCTATATTAACTTAACGCACATAACCCCAATGTCAATATTTACCTAATAATTTTCCTAATCAGAACAATGCCAGGCTCGGTTATCAATTAATTTTGTAGTATATTACACGAATTGTCTTTTACATTGGCTGTAGTTCGCATCCCAGCATTCAGGTAGACGGCTCTAAGACCCAGCACGATCAGTAAGACGGATATAATGGATTTTTTATGTAAAAAGTTACATTTAATTTTTACTCCCAGATTGGTTCAGGATCGCCTTATAATTTACTATAATATGTGGAGAATTCTTTAAACCATTACATTTTCAAACACTTATTTCTGTACATTTATTTGTTTAAATCTTTCCAGAGGCCGAGTAACATAGTACGCAAATAGGTCTTAGTTGAACAATCGCGTGGCCAGTACATTTGCCTGATTTAACACCTTTAGGTTTGCAACATCAAACCATTTATTGTACAATCGCAAGGAAGATATGTTTTAGCAGAACTCCAAACGCATATATAATTTCAGCAGGAGCTTCAAGACAAGCGTTTTCGTGGCAGGAAATTCAAGTGGTAGATTTTAAACCTAAAGTTGTGCTTATTTGGTTTTCAATAATTTTTTTGTTTATAAATAGCATTTAACCTGCATTTATTTTAATTTAAATTGTCAGAATTTAAAACTAAATACCTAATTATACATCGAGTGAGGAGGACTTCTATATTAGCCGTCATTACATTCATTATGCCGCTTAAAAATCTATTTAAATTACTTTTTAGTTTATTTTTATGCAGTAATTCAGAAATTAAAATTGTTATTCACGTTACTGTTTATTATTCCAGAAAGTTCCCTATATAAAGTGCTTTGAGTATCCTGGATCATTACCTCATCCCGAATGAAGCGTCCATCATCATGATTTTTAATTCGCTAGATTAGCGCGTTAGATTGCTACGCTGAAGGTCTGGGGTTCAACTCCCGGTATCGGATCATCGGATTTTTAACGACCGTTCCCTTGCAATGGTAAATCAGCGAGGTATTCGGCAAAGTAAATTGTTTTTGGAGTAGTGTTTACACTTCCTGTGGTGCGGAGTTGTAGGTCCTCTATGTCTGTGCTACTGTAAAACGTGCAACCCAAACATGGGAGAGGAGATCGGTACGTCTCAAAAAAGACAAAAACTTGAAGAAGTAATTTTCTATTAACAGAACACTTTCCCAGGTACAGTTTTTGTGGTAAATGTACCCAGATAGGCGGAAAAGGGTATGAGCGGAATAGAAGCTTTGTCCAGAAATTATTATTTTAAATCTAGTTAAAAAGTAGTGCAGCAGTGTTTGCTTGGTACCGTATAATGTTCATTAAATAAATGGGGTAGATGAGTAATAAGTTAAAATGCCTGCAAAATGTTGAATACAAATTAAGAAGACATGTGGCATTAAGCCTTCACACTGTTAAGTGCTGGGGAAAAGACAAAAGTCAGGTTCCAGCTCTCCACCTGAGTGTTACGCAGATTTAAAATTACATCGGGGCGTCCGAATCAGTGTAATTTAACAATAGGTAATTACTTTCGATTTGTGCGGTACCATTTACGATACGTCTGAAAAAGTGGAATAATATTCGGTTTCCTAAAAATTCCGAAAATATCACTCCTATCGATTTGTGAAATTTCGTCGTATGAGACAATATTGAAAATGCTGCCAAAAACAAGCGATTACGAGCGAAGCAACTGTAAAAATTTCACCCAGGAACTGACTCAAGCTTTACACCCCCCTGAAGGGCCAATTTTACATCGAAAAAAGTAACTTTTCAGAATTTTTGTTAACCAGACTTCAGCTGATCCATTTACTTTACCGAGGGAGAGCCCTCCCGCCCCTCGAGACGACGCCGGTCATTGTACTATCCTGTGAAATCAGTTTATAATTTCGTACGTTTTACTCGAAGAACTTTACCTATATAAGAAACTACTGCGTGTACAAGGCCTTTCTGAAGTATCTTTTTTCAGGTATTGTCTTAGATTTAATTGTTTTGGGTTCACTTGTGTGTGTCCTTAAGATTGTTCGTTTCAAAATGTGTTTTTTAATAATGCTGATCGTTGTTTGTTACCAAATTACAATCATTTAACCATTTTGCATGCATTTTTGTCCGTTTTCTTAAATTAAGTTAATTGCCGTTTTAAACTCAACTTTTATTTAAAGTATGGCGAAGATTCATATAAGGACAGCTGAGAGGGATTGTTGCGCCCCTTTGTTTACGGAGATAGTAAATTCACTTTTTTTTATTAGGAACAATTGCGTGAAACTGTAAGGCCCATAACGCACAACCTTCAGATTGGCCATTTACAGTAACGTGGAGCTTGAGCAGTGTCTGATTAGTAGTATTCACGTTGGCGTCCACACTTATTGCAACTTTATCCAAAATCTGATCAAATTTAAGTGCGTTGTATTTTACAAAATGAACCCCCCCCCCTCCTCCTCTGAGCTACGCTAGGGCATGCCGTCGTTTATGTGTCACAATTCCGTTTAAGCCCGTGGCAGACAACATAAACGCAGAATCTTTAAGGAGCAATTGGTGAAAAAGAATATGAATTTTATATTAGCTATATATAAAAAAAAGGAAGGTATGAAACTGAGCTGTAATAACTACATGGGTATGTTATTGTTTAGTGTAATCTCTTAGGTGTATTGTGTATATTGATTGAGCGAGATTTAGGATTCGGTTTTCCAAACATCACCTAGGCCATATTTGGCCCAGTGTACGCCTTAGATATGAATTTTGTCTATCTGGGGTTGTTCCAACTCCATCACGGATTTTTAACGTGTCACAAATAGCAGTGGCACGAAATCTGCGGCTTTGCTTCTTAACCGACAGAAGAGCCACTTTTAGATTTGTCCCGGTCAGAAAAATCTTACCGAAGTCAGCCAGGATGGAACCGGTGTCCCTTGGATCTATAGGCAAGTACGCTAACCACTAGACCACCGAGGCCGTCTAATCTCTTAGGTAGAGTTTTCGTCCAGAAGAATCTATGTTCGGATTTTAGATACTGTAAGCAATAATAGTTAGTAAAATCGAAACGTATACGAGGAAGTAGTTGGAGACCACCAGAAGAGATTTAGGAAGAAACAATCAACAACATACCATATCTTTAAGCCAAAGAGTATATTAGAGAAATGCTACGAGTACGAAATTGAAGTATCTGCGCGCTTATGACTGCGTAAAGTAGGAGCAAGATTGAAAGAAGTAGTAAGGACACAAAGTTCTTTTCGACGCATAACAGGAAGCTCTGTCTTGTTGAAAAATAAAATCCTTTCCAGGGATCAAAGGGATCCATTGTTGGCATTTTTCTGTGTTAACAATGCCATCAATAATATAGAGTATTGTTTCACTTTTTGCAGACGTTGAGCCCCGCACCATGATAGATGCTGAAAATTTGACTTTCCTGTTCAAACAATCTGGATGACACGCTTCATCTTTTTCCGAATATCTCTGTTCTGGCTGCCGCTATTTTCACCAATATTGTTTTCATGTTAAAGAATGAAAAAGTATTCAACACTTTTTGCTATATGTACGAGTAATATGAATATTCTTTCTAAAAAATATAAAGTAGCAGTTGGTTTTACATTTTTTGAATAATTTGTATCCATCCATCTATTCATGGCGCTTCCATATTCTGCAATTCCATTCGTCCCTCTGTTTGGTCGCCTCCTCCTAGTCTCCCATTCGTAGGTGTTCTCCGACGTCTTTACTTATTGATATCCTTCCATCGTTGCCTTGGTCGCCCTCTTATTCTCTTTTCTTCCAGCTGCGTTCTATATATCTTCAGTGGTATTCCGTGTTCCTCCATATGTGTTAAATGTTCCGCTAATTACATTCTTAGTATTTTAATACAAGTCACTATATATGCTCTCTCGAATAAATTCGAAAGAAAATAAAAATTCCAGTAGGGGGGGTCAACTGAAACAGGACTGTGTTCGTATTAACAGCGACGACGTGGAAAATAGATAAAAGTATCATTAGAACCTGCGGCTGGGTATTTACAGTTAAAGATAATGCATCCATTTGCCCCTGAAAAAATGTTTTTAAAGAGGATGTTCCAGTAAATAAATAAAAAAAATACAGTAGTTAATTCGCAGAAATCTAAGAAATAAAGTAAATGTATAGGGAACCGTATAGATATAGCCGCTACAATTATAAGCCACAGGACAGCCTGGTACTTATGCTGATGCAATAAGGAAGAGCAACAAAAATAGGTTACGAAAGTAAACTTGGAGGACGGTGACGAAAGGGACGACTCCGAAAGGAATTAAGATGATATTCAAATGATTTAAAGATGGAAGGAGTAATAAAATGGGGAATCAAATTTCGGGAAAAAGTAACAGAGATACCTTGTAGAGCAAACTACGACTCTTTAATTAGCTGAATAACCAAGAAAGGAGCAAGAGTGAAAAAGAGAGAAACCCGACTGCAATTATATTAAAGAAGGATCAGTGCATAGTTTGAGCGAGTTGAATACATTGAGAAATGGTTTCCTAAACTGAGCTTGTCGATAAATTAGCATGCGTTCGTTTTTAGGTCTGCCTCAATTATTCCCTAAAACATGTGCAAACATTCTGGAACGAAATAGGCCCAGCCGTATTAATTTTTCAGCATTTTTAAAAATCATTGTCGACTGCGAACGCTTTTTGTGCGCAAGCTAGGCTTTAGCGATATAGAGACAAAATAGCTCATTTTCTAAAATTATCTTAATTATGGGGAAAGTATAGGGAGATTACATATAATAAAGAGAAAATAATACAGTAACTGTTATAGCACGTTTTTGTAATTTGAAGGGACTATTTAAATATTTATAATGTCCTCAAAACCATACACCGTGTTGCAATATGCGATAAAAATATAAACATAAATAGTAGGAATAGCGCGAGCATTCAAAAAAAATTGAATTTAACATAAATAGCTTTACTAATTTAACATTTAGAAGTTCCTACTGACGATTCCAAGAAAAATGTCATTATTTGATTATTCTGGTATTGTATAATCATTAACATAAGTCCCGCCGCTGTTGTTTAGATTGAACCTAGGTCGTCTTTTCCAGTTGGGTTCAAACAACAACAGTTTTATCTTTTATGTAGGATAAGGAAACATTGGGGTATCAAATTTCTACGGCTCGTAGTGTTTGTGAAAATAATAAAAAATTTCCTATAAACACAACTACTGCAAAATGGAATTTTAATAGATATTTGTATACTTATTTTAAAGATTTCCGTTTGCAACGAGCGAGGAATGGACGTGCTTTTGGGCTCTCTCGGGCAAAATTGCTTAGCGAGACGTTCTTAAGAATTATTTCTGTGTCGAAATTACCAAGTGAGTGAAGTGAAGGTGTATGAACAATCAAGCGAACCAGCGAACACCTGCTCTATCGGCCGACCGATCAAAGATGAAAGGTTAGCGGTCAACAAGAAAACAGCGGAAAACATAGCAAAAACGAGGGAGAGAAGTAGAGAAAAGCTATGTGATCAAGTAGTGTAGTAGTAGTAGTAGACTAGTATTGTAGTCCAGCCGGATCTAATATATATAAGCACGGGGTAGGAACACATAGGTGGATAAGCAGGACAGGGAAATCAAAACGGGGAATCTTGTAACAAGTGCATGTTTAGTACAAGAAGACAGGTTTCAGGGACGGTTCTTGGAAATAGAACAGGGGTAGACAGCAGGTAGAAACTCTTGCGGGACGGAAATAGCAGCGGGCCGACAAAATAAGCCGTCTCAGCTAAAAACCGAATTCTTGGAATAAGACCATAAATTTCAATCGAGGATAATGCTATCCAACTAGGGCCAATTTCCCAAGAAAAATAAGGCGTACTTTTAATAAATAAGTCGATTTTCAACGCATGCAAGGTAGTAAAATTTTCGACTGCATTTCATTGTGAACCACGAATGAAGACAGTGTCTAAATTCCGCAGTGTTGTGTAGTTAATAAGCGTAAAAATAGTAAATACATCCATTTTGGAATCATGCAATTACGTAAAATTTGATTTTGGATTTTCATTGCGTGTAAATCTACTGCATTTCATTGTGAATCATAAATTTGCATTGTGGTAGGTAATTGTAACCTCTTAACGTAATAAATGAATTGTAAAGTTGATCTCATTTAATCTAATTTTATTTATTTAATCGTATTTTATTTTATTTTATTTTATTAAACGTTTTATTATAACAACATAAACTACCAAATGGAATAAAGAAGATAATGTACAATTCCATCATAGCCACAACTGCTTTATACGGATTGAAAACCACCGCAATCACGAAAGCCAACAGTATGGCACTAAGACGTATGGAAACGAAACTACTCAAACTATTTCAACTAACCACGGGGAAAGAAAACACTTCGACGGCACAAGAAATTGTAGAAGGGAGAACAATAACTAAACGGCTCACTACATCAAGAATTAAATACACATATTCTAAGGAGACCTGCTCACCATTCTCTACAGCAAGCTTATGTCATGCAACCAGAAGAAAAAAAGATAGGAAGACCATGTTACACGTGGAATACATCATTGGAGCGGGACATCCAAACCACCGGCATACCTAAAGAGATATGAGAGGACGAGGCACGAAGACAAGAGGATATCCGAAGAAAGGTAAGAAGAGTATACGTACTTATTGAAGAATCCGATCAAGAATCGACTGAAGAAGAACAGGATAACGGAGAAGAAGAAGCAGTAAGAGGGTGAGGAAGGGGAAAGCAAAGGAGAAGGAACGAAACAAGTACCAGTGGGAAAGAAAACGATGGACTCCTAGCCGACAACTGCAGAGGGGAAGGATAGAAAAGAAGGAAGAAGAATCGAGAGTCGACATTAAAATTAAGTGAAAATAGTACGATTTGGGGTTAATATTATGTTATTAGTAATTATTAGGAAACTAAGATAGGTGGAATATGTTCCCTTAGAACAATAGATAGATAAGAGATACGAACAATGTGAAACTTTGATACCAAAGTTTATTAGGGTCAAATGCATAATCGCATAACGGTCCCGGTTACGTACTTAAACTCCCATTGATGCGTATCTTACTAACTACGCTGTGTTGCAGCAGCGGTGCCTTGCGGTATACATTGCAGGCATGCTAACGCGGTGCAACACCCCACCCGATCCCACTCTATCCCATAAATTCCCTCCCACCTACTGGCATGGGGTGGGCCTGGCGTAATCCAGGTGTGACCCTCGAGCCGGCTCCATGTCAGATGATGATGATGATGATGATGATATTTGTACACTTATGTTAAATCTTATGTAGAATTAGATGATGTTAGAGTAGAATTGCTATACCACTCATAAAGGATAGTTTTAGATCGGATGTGGGAGTGGTTTTTATGATAATTTTAACTGCAAGGGATTTTAAATGTTAGTCCAATATTCGAAAAGATTGGACAAATTAGGTAAAAAAGATACTACTATTTTAAATCGATACACCCAACCGGTTTTAACATATTTCAACTGAAAATTTTAGTCTTGTCAAGTCAAAATAAATTTTAACGAAATAATTTTATTTTTATTTAATAGTAAATGTTCCGGGTTGTGCGCATTCGTTGCCCATTCACGTACGATCAGGAGAGTTAAGGCAGCGTGGTCTCCAGTCAGTACTTGGATGGGTGACCCGAAGGTTGCTTTATCGTGGCGCTTTTCTCCCACGAGGATTGATCACTATAGAAAAGTAGATCAATAACTCCCCCCCTCAACTGAGAAGGCCCTTGCCTAAAAGGGGTGTTGCGGGCAAACAAAACAAATACGACTGTAAACGTGCATTGTAATGTTGGTATAATAAATCGTTCATGACTCATAATGGTAGTATTTATAAGGAGGGAAGTTCGTTTAAAAAACTTAATTATCTATTTTAATCAGATACTGGCACAACTCAATACATATTGATAAAAACAATATTTTCGGTTCCAATTGGCAGATCTATCTGTTTATAAAGCCGTTTAAAAAAGTTTAACTTTCTAAAAAAACAGGTTTTTTTATCAATTTAATTAATGCTTTGTGAAACCTTCACAATGGTACTCCATTCATTTCGAAGCACATATGGCGAAAGAGATACATGAAATATTGACAGTAAGACTGGAATCTGTAAAACCTGTGTGATACCATACTGACGTGTGGGGCTGAGGCGAGATACGAAACAAAAAAACGAAGCAGATCTTACGAACAACAGAGATGAAGACGTAAGAATGATAACTGGGACAAGCCTTAGAGGCAGAATTAGGAACACAGAAATAAGGGAAGACTGTGGAGTTACAGATGTGGGGAAATGGATTCGAAAAAGACGAAGACGCTGGAGGGATCACGTCGAACGCCTGGACAATGAGAGACTTACCAAACTAGCAATGATGGGCAAACTAGATACCAGAAGGCCGCAGGCAAGACCATCAAAGACATGGAAGCACAGCTGGGTGTCAACCTCCATAGAGGACCAGTAGAGGGACATTAGGCAGTAACAGGACAAAGTCCTATTTTAAGATAAAGAAGAAAAAGAAGACCATTACAATGCATTTAGAAATGAACGTGTTTGTACTCTGTTTTAACAGAAATGCCCCTTTGCCGCTGTATGTAATAAATAAAAATATTTAAAATTATTGTGATAAAACTTAGTTTTCCTTGACAAGTGTACTAAACCTAATTAGTTAAAATATCTGGAAAACGGTTGGGCCTATTGCTTTGAAATACGAACGTGTTTTAACCTAAAATTATCGGTTTTTTGAATATTGGACTAACATTTAAAATCCATTGCAAATATAAAAGTTATTATGAAAACCATCCCTCAGCTCAGCCAAAACTATTCTTTATGAGTCGTACAACAATTGTATTCTAACTTTATCTAATTCTACGTAGGATTTATCATGAGCTGGTAAACTTTCATCAAATTGTATTTTTGTAGTAACTGTGGTGAAACGAAATAACATTTTTTATTACAGTTTAAAGGGTCGTAACTTCATTAAAACGCATTTTCAAGATTGTATTTGTTTTTTTCTTATTTTGATGAGTACTACCAGCCCTAGGCACCGTGTAGTCAGATATCCATTGATATTAGGGGAAATCATTGGCATATATTATAAAGACTAATAGTTCCAAAATAGAAACAAATCCAATAAATAATATTTTATTTCTTATTCTGTAATTTTTGAGAAGACTGCAAATATATCTAGGCCTGCCTATTGATATATGTATAAATCTGGTGATTCTCAAAATCTTTCTCATCCGAATAACAAAGCTTAAAGGGCTCCAATGATTACAGCTTTTATAGGCAGAAAACTCTGCCAATAGTTAACGGCAATAAGAGCATTTGGAGAACAAAAACCTATAATGCAAAACCAAACAAAATTCCCTCTGTAGGTAATACGAGCCGAACAATGTGGACTTTACAAAACACACCTACAAACAATGCAATTTTGTGCAAACAAAAAAGAAGAAGGGGAAAAGCATTAGCTTCCTTTGCCGTTGTCCAGTACAGAAGGTTCCGCTTCGTGACCGGAACCGGTACAGCACGAAATGAATTTCCCGTGCCAGCAGGAATCACGTCACACGTTCACTTCCTTGTCTACCCACAGAGAGCGGGCAGTGCGGGCTTTTCATTAAAATGGAGTGAACGTTTCCTAATATGACGCGGCTCTACGGCTGACAGCTCGCAGGACGAGTTGAGTAAACTGAATTATACACTCCTCTTGCAAACGCACTGATAACTTCTCCGACTTGCAGTCTGAAGCAACTGTGCAAGACAGAAGCACTCGTGCTCGTACTTATTACATTAAGGTTTTAGTTGTTAGCAGGTTTTCTTTTTTGGCAATTTAGGTGATACGTCATGCTATACAGCAAACAGAGAATTCAATTTCCGCTTTCGGAGTGAATGAAAACGAAACTTCATTTGATTTTGCGGAAGTTTTTGAATGGCTTTTAAGGCTTGCCTTTATAGAAAAATTAGGTGTTCATGAACACACCAATATCATTAATAAACGGGATAGCACAGACAGCTATAGCCATTATTATCGTGATTACTTTAATGAATGTTTTTGATTTTACGAGCTCTCGGGTATTGGAATTATAAATTTTTTAACTGGAATATCTTAAAAAGTAGTTCACCAAATTCCATTTTAATTCTTATTTATAATCATCTTCTGCACACCTGCTTATGCAATAAGGGGAAGGACCTTCTAATTGCGTGTGATGCTGACTTGCACCATACTCTATCGGGCATTAGTGGCGTCAACGCAAGAGGCAGGGATTTCCTAGAATTCCTACAAACAACAGACCTCGAAATATTAAATCATGGTAACTCCCCTATCTTCGTCACCTCGCGACGACAAGAGGTAATCGACATAACTCTTGGATCTATGTCTATGGTCGAGGAAGTCGAAAACTGGTATGTATCATGCACTTTCGGACCGCAGGTACATATGTTTCTCTTAAAAATCTAGCCTCCCTGTCTGGGAGACGTACAGAAACCCCAAGTCTACCAACTGGGACTCCTTCCGAGAAGACCTTTCGAGTAGACTATATGGGGCACCAACCCAGCTCAAATGCCCGGGTGAAATAGAGCTGGGTGTAGATTATCATGTTATCGTATGAGGAAAACTGTCCCCTAGATCTAGTAAGATTGAAAAAATCAAACCCATAGTGGAGCCTAGAATTGCTCAAGCTCTGCAAAGAAACTTATAGACTATTCAACATACACAACGCACTCGTTCACCTGATGACTGGGAACATCATAAAATGTTCCCACAAAGGTAAAAGAACGCTATAAGGTGATCCAAATGAACAACCTGGAAGGCCTACTGCGACGGGATAGAAAGTATGCCGAAAGCAGCAAGGTTTTGTAAGGTTCTCGCCACACAACCTCGATGCAGGTTGGGAGTCCCAGTGGTGTCTTTTGTAGATCCAGTGAGGAGGTACTAGGGCTCCTTCGGAAGACCCACTTCCCTGACTCCAGGAAGCTGAGCCCTTACAATACACCATCTATGGAGCCTCCCCAGATTAGACTTATGACTAATGATTGGAAAGTAGCCTCCAAATTCGTAACGCTTGAACGCACAGAATGGGCTATTTCAACATTTGCGCCTTTCAAAGCCGCAGGCCCTGATGATATCGTCTCAGACCTCCTTCAGGAGGGACTGGAAATGCTAGTTAGGCCTCTGCACGACATATTACGAGGATGCATTGCCATGGGATATGTCTCTAATCCATGGAGAGCGGCCAAAGTTATATTCCTACCTAAACCGGGTAAAGACTCTTACTTCCAGGCAAAGGCATTTCGACCGATCAGCCTTACCTCCTTTCTACTGAAGTGCAGGAAAGACTGGTAGACAGCCACGTTCGAGACGGATGTCTGGTGCAATACCCATTACATCCAAATCAACATGCTTACCAACGAGGCAAATCCACAGAGACGGCCCTTCACCAAAGGTCGTAAAGGTGCTAACTCATGGAGAGTACGCTCTTGGTATATTTCTGGACATCGAAGGAGCGTTTGACCGAACGACCTTCGAATCCATTCATAACGATGTCTTAGAGCGTGAAATCGAACCCACAGAAACATAAAAGCCACGCTCAGAGGGGACTCCGTGGGAGTATCCGCCGGCAGCGGGTACCTACAGGGAGGCATTCTCTCGCCGCTTCTGTGGTGCCTCGTGGTTGATGGACTCCCCCAGTGCCTCAACGAGCAAGGGTTTTACATTCAGGGCTATGCGGATGACCTGGTTATCCTTATAGCCGGTAAATTTCTCGGCACAATAAGCGGGGCTACCCCAGGTGCCCTCAATATTGTGCAAGTCTGGTGTAACAGGAATAAATTGTCGGTCAATCCATCAGAGACCGAGCTGGTCCTGTTCACACGAAAACGGAGGATGACAGGGTATAGAGGACCCTCCATCTTCAACAAGTCATTTGACTTGACAGGTGAGGTAAAGTATCTAGGCGTTGTCCTTGATGATCGACTAACCTGGAAAAGTCATGTGAAAAGACAAGAACAAAGGCCCTGCGCATCCTACTGGATGTGCAGGCGCGCGCTAGGTAAAACGTGGGGGTTGAAGCCTAAAATCATATTCTAGTTTTACACGGCTGTAGTAAGCCCGCTGTTAACATACGCCGCCCTTGTCTGGTGGCCACGATCAGAACTGACCACTACAAGGACGACACTGGCCCCTGTGCAAAGATAAGCTTGTCTGGGCATTACGGGCGCAATGCGCAATCCGAAAGCGACCATGGAAGTTGTGGACTCGCGGCTCTTCACCTTGTGATTGAGGTCGATGCTCGTGCGGCAACGCATACGCTGATGTGTACGGGGCAATGGAAACCGACTCAGAAAAACTAAGACATGCCAGAGTTAGTGGACATTAGCGACCTTAAGACGCAAACACCTTGGCTCTCCCTTTCTTAAACCAAGAGACATTCAAGACACGCCTTTGAACAGGATTCTGTCCTTCGCCGAAGCGACGGACCTGTTCAGGGAGTGAAGTTTTTTGTAACCCCAAGGAAGCACAATGGTGGGCTAAGTACAGAAGCCTGCTCCGACCCACAGTAATCAGTTTTCATATCTGCTTCTGAGTTGCAAAAATCATCTTAAACCGCTTTTACAATTGTCGTCCATTGTATCTCGACATTCCAAAATATAATATACAATTAGAACATGTCCATTCCCTAAATCCGTTTATCCATGGCAGTTCAAGCCGTTATCTGTGTTCCGTGATCAAGACACAGTCAGCTGATAGCTAATTTAAAAGTAAGGTTGAAGAAATCTAATTACTAAGAAAGCTAGGGACCGCGGTGGTCGAGTGCGAGAACGCACCGACCATCGAGGTCACACTGAATTGCGCTCTTTCCGGCGTGGTTTCGAATCCCCGCTGGGGCGACCGCAATTCAGTTAGTTAAGTTTAGGGTGCATGCTGCATGAATGGTTAGTGTGTAAGGGACGCCCGCACCCCCCTGAAGTAATGCGAAAGCGGTTCCGGGGGGGGAACGGTAGTATGAATGTGTGGAAAAAAAAATTACTAAGAAAGCTAGAAATCAACATATTATTAATGAATCTTTGAACAGACACTAATTAATTTTATCCATACTATGCAGATTTATAAAATCTTCTTTGCAACCAACCACACACTATTTCACAATTCGGCTTGCAACACTGAGATTTTAATGCTAAACACCTTCTCTAGAATTTCTGTCGTTCGATTCGACGTTAAACTGTAGGTACCCCGTGTTTCTACCTTAGCGCTGAGGAGGAACGCCTGGCAGAGAAGAAGTCGATGCCCAGCAGTGGGAAGAAAACGCTGTCAATGATGATGAACGATGGAGCAAAGAAATTGTTAACTAAATTCATGTGTACTGTGTCAACTATATAACTATTACAAACTATTAACTATTATCAACTAGATAATTATTCATGTATTAGCGCAGATTACAATTACCTCGGCAGTATCACAAAATAAAAATGGAAATTTCAATGATCAATTGTTTGTGGATTACGTTTCATTGGCAATTAATTTGGAAGCCTTCAAATTTGTATCTATCTGCATGTTCCTATCACTTTCATAACGTACGTCTTTAGGAACTACATTCTACTTAAATTTACAATTGGATATGGAAGCTGTAATAATTTATAATTAAATGGATCTGTGTGTGCTGCCGAAAGCGGTAAAATAGTAGTCAGAGCTTACGTTTTAGTTTTGGAGTTATTCTACAAAAGTCCTTGCAGTTCAATTTGCTAGCATTGCTCCTTTCTTGTTTTTTTGAGTTCGTAATTTTAAGAATGGTTCCTGTTAGACAATTGCTAAGGTAAACTTGGCCAGAAAGATAGTAAAAGTCCATCAGATAGCGTTCCTCCAATGATTTACACATATCGTAGTTGCTCTGTTGCATTATAGTAAGTCCTCCTAGTTGCACCATAGGATTACTATTCATCAACCGTCAATGTAGTATGTGTTTAGTTGTTTGTGGTTCACCACATTTGAAAACGTTTTCTCCATTGTACCTTTACTTAACTCAGTTTTACTTCGATCTTCTCATTCTAGTTTTTAACCTATTTAGCGTTACCAGTCAATCTACGTTCCAGCTGGTACGAATTCGTTGGTATTACACACCCCTCTTACTTGCTATTCTCTCCACATGTTTTCTGTAGTTATATAGGTATTAGTAGATTTACTATTTTATTTTTTTTTATTTTAAAATAAATGAAAACTATTTTTTTTAAGAATCGTCTCCAAGATTGCCATCCCACCCAGCTTACCCCAGCTCAGCACATTTCGTGCTATTCACAGGTCTAACATGCCCCACCCTTGAAAAACCCCATGCCCTATATTATAATGTGCCAACAAATATCATGCAAGCTTTCATTTACTGTTAACCTAGAGGTAGTGAAATACTAAAAATATTTTAAATCGTTTGGTTATATGAAAATCTACCGTTTACTGCATTTATTATGAACTAAAAGGTTATGTGTTCTAGAAGTATGAGAAAATAATAGGCAAAAACAGCTCAGTTAAATAATAAGAATCTTCTTCAGGATTTGTTAATCCCCTCTTGAATGCAGACCTTCTGAAGTTTTTTTTCCATGTCTTTCTGTTTATTGCTTTTCTAAGCCAGTTTTTGCGTGCTGCTCTTTTGTTTTCTTTATATGCTACTCTTTGATGTTCACAGACGTCAATATACCACCCTTGTTGGGCCTTTTCTTGAGACACATCCCTCCCAGTTTCATTTTAATAGGGACAGGCAACGTATTATATTAACGACTTTATTCATCTACGAATTTCATCGTTCTATATCCCGTGTCTTAAAGTGATACCAAGTCTGACGCGCTCCATGGCACGTTGTGTAGTTGTCAGTTACTTAGAACATTTTACTGTGAACGTTATTGCTTCTAGGCCGTACGTAGTAACAGGTACTATAATAAGATGTTTCGTATACTTGCTGACCGTTTTAAAGATGATATTTTTAAGAATGTAATCCAGTTTTCCAAAGGCTGCCCAACTTCTCTTGATTTCGCCTATTTGGTATTCTTTGGTATCTATAATCATAACAATTTGAACAGAATATTTCCAGAATTAATGATAATTAACTAGATGTACTTATTTTTGATACACGGAATTCAGATTCTGTATTGATTGATGTACAGTTGTCAGTAGCCAGATTCGCTGGTTTTATCTGCAAGAAGTGTAATCCCCAAAAACTTGTTTGAAAGCTTAAATACGTTGAATTTAGTAGAACATTCACAAGTAGCAACACAGCGCGTGGCTTACATATACAGTACATATTTTGAATTCCTTAAAATGTAAATAAATGAGTCAATGTTTAGAGCAAAATATGTTTGGAATATTCAGATATACTTTTTTGCGGAAACACGTCACGCTATAAGGTAATTCTGTCCTTTTAAATGTGGATATGTTAAAAATCCATTAGATACAAGAAGAAAAGTTACATAACTGCAGTTGCTTTATGTAACTCGTCGCATGTGAAGATTAGTAGAAAAAGCTGTTACTATTAATTTTTTTGTTTTCCAAGACCTACCCTTTTTGGGCAACTCTACCACCCTAATATCGTTGCATGCCTTTACTAAAGCTCATTGTTCAGACAGGGTTTTTTAAATTCTTATTACGTCCCTCAACTTCCCCACTTTCCGTAAGACTTTCTTTTCATTTTCTTTTCAGATCGTGGAAGTTATCCTCCAAGTTAATCAAATAAAAGGGTACAGAACAACACTCATATAGATATAAATAGACATAGAATGGCTTACAAGTAACTTTCAAATGTTCTAGATAACGGTATGATATTTTCCAGGCGATAGGAATTAAGAAAGGCACGAACATACAAAACAAATACAAACAAAACCAAGCGACTATTAAAAACAGCTGAAATCAAAACTTTTAGAACAATGGCAGGCAAATCCCTCCGTGATCAAATAAGAAATGAAACTATTAGAGAGCTGTGCAAGACAGAAGATATTGTGAGATGGACGAGCCAAAGAAGAAGAATGTGGAACGAGCACATCACAAGAATAGACGATAGCAGACTAGTAAAAATAGCAAGAAACCAAAAACCAGAAGGGCCCCGACCGCCAGGACGACCGAACAAAAAGTGGAAGGAAAGTTGGCAGTCCATATCTTGAGATTAAAAATACCAAAACTAACAGGTCCTAGACCTACCTTAAGAATAAGGAGAAGAAGAATAAGATAGGAATTAAATGTAAATTTAGGAAATTATTAAGTACATTTAACCTTTAACCGGAGTTTTTGCTTTTGTTAGCACCTCCACCATTATTTAAAATTTTCTCTCATTCGGTGTACCTCATTCTGGGGTAGTGCGTTATCCACTATAGCAAGCAGTGCTGTCGTACTCCTGTTATTGGTTTACGAGTACAGGTTTGTTCGCAGTCCCACGGACTTCACGACACAAGATACTTTACAAAGAAAGACTTCATTAGGCTTTTAATGCACTACGTTTTCTATTTCTTATACATAGTTAAAAACGGAAGGAAGAACGTGTCCCCAGAGTGTTAGAGAAAGAAAGATTTTGAAAGTTGAGGGCCTTTAAGCTGGAATCTGTCAATTTCAATGTTGAATTATGTGATTAAGACGATATTCAAAATGATCCAGGTACCGGTTGAACAAGTAAATAGTGAATCTGCTGTTGACGAAGACGCTAAGATCTCTGATGCATCTAGTATAGAGGTAAGGGAATGCTCATTTGAAATAATAAAGTTTTTCATTGGCTCACTCATTTACAGAGCTCTGTTTTAAATCTAGCCATGAATACATCATTTCATTTTTGCTACGAATGGAACAAGCCGCGATGTGTTAAGGCTCACCTATATTGTCCACCAATTCTACCGTGATATGTGAGTTCTCAATAGAATGGAGTTTATGAAATTTTAAACTAAACATTTGATTAATTCCTACATAAGGGTACGTTTTCATAATATAAGACTACTTCTCGAAGAAATTTAGATTACGACGAAGCCGATGACTTATTTGTCTTACTTGGTAAACAGCGTTACTTGAACGGAAAACGTGCTCCCCATTTCCGGAAAAAGCGAAAGATTACGTATTTATGATTTTCTTGCAAGCGTCCAAAATTTTCTTACAAATCGTTCTAGGTGAATGTGAGTAAAATAAACATCAAAAACATTTTTTAACAGATTATATAGGGGAGGCCCTTGCCCTACAAAAGGGATGTTGCGCGCTAATAAGGAAAGAAAGAAAGAAAGATATGCAGTTTTGGGGACATCAGGACGGTGTTTAGCATAAAATGTTCACTTCGCTAGAACGTTTTTAAATAAAACGCGAAGTTTGTCTAAGGAAAGTCAGGCCATAAATGTATTAAATCAGCACTGTGCTGTAATATTATTCTTCCACTGATCCATTACAACTTCAAACATTTGTTTAAGATCATTAGAAAAACCCCCAATATTACCATGATTGAATCCTTAAAGCAACATTCAATGAAACCGCTGCGAACGCAAATCGTGCCCGGCGAATAACAATCAATCTCCAAATCTGGCAAGAATATCTCTTCCATACGAAAACAAACAGCAAAAAATATTTCGAGACACGCCACTATGGAAGCTCTCGGCAGAATGACAGATGCTTAGCGATCTCCATAATTCGCAGACCGAAAAACTACCCAGCCTTAAAATTTATACGCCATACACCGCTTAAATTGTTTTAAATATATAAATTCACCTTTATGTATCCATATAAATCTAAAGGGCGATCATTTTACACGCAACAAGGGGTAAACCGACTGTTTGGCTGCTTTATGCGGTGCAGGTTGGTTGAATAAACGACTTTTTTAAACTCAAGGTAATACGGTTGGTTTCCATTAGATCGTAAATACTCTTTCAGAGCCACATTAATGAACCAACGCCAGCGAAAAAAAATTATTGCGTCTGCAGAAGCCGATGGCCCCTAGTTTTCAATATTGAAATAAATCTGAATTTTATAGGAAATCAGGACATTGACATTAGGATGTCAATCTCTCCAATAATATGTAACCACTTCTCTTCCTGAAACGGTTTTGCTGATCTATTTTCAAATATTTGACAAATTCGGTGCAAGTTTTCCTGAAAGAGTTCCAGTTATCTGCAGTTGAAGTATGTCTGATACCCTGAAACGTTCGCTATCAGTCAAAATGGAATCTCCAGGAAACAAAACCGGAGTTAATACTTTTACGGTAGGAAAATATAGGTTTCGCAATAGAAAATTGAATGCAAACATAAAATCACATTTAAGGAAAAGAATACAAAGCGGTAGGTTATAAAAGTTTCCCCTGAACAACTGTTCCATTCCATTCCGCGTTTCAACCGGTTGACAATTTTCAATTTAAATTTTTGATTGGGATTGTCGCTCAGAAAGAACTGCATCTGTCAGCTTGTTTTATTGTTCTCCGTTTAGCAGCGAAAACTGCGGCGAAGTGAATTGAATTTAAGGATTCAAACAAGTGCAGCGCAACTTGTAACAGAAAGAAGAAACTCCGGTATTATTATTTGATGAACCGGCCTAAATGAGAAAATGTACGTAAATACCAAGAAACGGAAATAATTAATTTTTGTCTCAGCTTAGAGGAATACAAATTTAAATTAAATTCCGCAATACTAAATATCTGTCAAAGAAACAAATAAAAAACGTTTTCTGAAGAAGATTGTGTATATTATTTTTGTTACTGCGGTGGTCGGGATAGAAACAATTAACTGTTTAATTTAAATACTGGGAAATAAAATTTCCCAAGAAGTATTTTAGTAAAAAAAATTGTATATATTTATCTTAGCTATTATAAAACAAACCAAAAACACCTTGCTTGAGGCAGGAAAATTTTTGGTTTAAATATAAAATTCCTATAGAAAATGATTAACGAGTGATCCTCAGGGTTCTTCTTTTATTTGAAATATTGTTAGTAATATGAAGAAAACTGATCGAAAAAATTGCGATCAAAAACTACCTAAAATACTATTTGAAAGAAATATTAAACATTCCTCAATGGTATCAAAATAAAGAAAAGTATAATGTCTTGGATATGAATATATTATGTAAATTTATAATCATCGTTAATGTAGAATATTCTTTAAAATGTGTAGCGGTAGGTTTCAAGAATTTCACAGTTTTAAGGTAGATAGGCACATCAGGGAAGGAGTACTTACAGAGAAACCTCTACAGCAAAACCTACATGCCTACTACCAGGCAAATCATGTGAAAAGGCTCTCCATACCCTGATTAACTGGATAGAGCGCTGCCTACAAAACACGGAAATCGCTTTAGGAACCTTCCTTTACATACAGGGGGTTTTGATAATACCTCCTTTAAATCAATGATTCAAGCGGCTAAGAGACATGGTACTAACGAGACCTCATGTAGGTGGACAAGAAACATGTTACAAAGCCGAAAAGTGCAAGCTACATTATGCGGCGAAGAGATGGAGGTGTCGGCAACCAGGGGATGCCCGTAAGGAGGACTACTATCCCCTTATTTTGGGATCTAGTTATAAACGAACTCCTCCCAAACCTGAATAACGCAGGCTACTTTACCCTTGGTTAGGCAGATGATATAGTCGTCCTTACAGAGGGTAAGCACGGCAATATAATTTCAGAAATAATACAAATTGTTCTGGCTAAGGTCGAGACATGGTGTAAGAAGGAAAACCTTCAAAAACCAGACCCTTACCATTCACTAGGAAGAGAAATCCTACAGGCATAAATCTTCCGGAACTCTTCGGAGAAACTTTGCTAATCAAGGGGGAGGTCAAATATTTGGGTGTGATTCTAGACACCAACTTGGCCTGGAACCAACATTTGTACAGAACCCAAGGTAAATCAAAGACAATCAATAAACCAGCTTCTTAGTGTTAAAAACTAGGTTGTCTCTGTATAACTGCCGCATTCAGAAGCACTCAGACAGCAGCACTAGAAGGTCTTCTGCTACTTCCTCCTATAGATATAATAATCAAGGGCGAGGCACGCATGGAAGCGTATCCCCTAAACTGCGCGGGTAATTGGAGAAGCACCCACATTGGGACACTCCAAAATAATGTAGTATCTGACCCAAAATTAAAAATGGGAACGGACTACATGTTAAAAAAGTACTCGAAGTACGGATAAACCGTGAAGAATGGGATCAAGGGGAACCATCAGACTTGCATAAAAGCTTAGTATGGCATACAGGCGGTTCACGCACGAGCAACGGAACCGGAGCTGGTGTATACGGCAGTAGACCAAGACAGTAGCTTCATATTTCTGAGCCAAACTGCCATAATATTCCAAGCTAAAATCTATGCAATTCTAGCAGCAATAGAAGAGACCATAAGAAGGGGCTATACAAACAAATCCATCCTTATTATCTCTGACAGTCAGGCAGCTTTGAAAACACTGAATTCAAACCAGGTTAATTCAAAACTTGTCTGGAACTGCCTTCGTAGTCTCCTAACAACTTTAACAAGGTAAACCTTGTGTGGATGCCAAGTCACATAGGCACAGAAGGAAATGAAAGAGCAGATAAACGAGCAAAACTAGGATCTGTAACACCGTGCACAGACCTGAATCTGTTGTCGGTCTAACTAAACGGACAGTGAGAGGAACAGTTAAAGAATGGATCGTAAGCAAACATTCAGAACACTGGAAATTCTCAACTCGACAAAGACAAATCAAAGCTATGCTATGATGGGTAACCACCCCCACAAGCTTACCAAAACAGTCCTACAACTTACTATGACTCAAATTGGAGTAGTGACTGGACTCCTAACGGACACTGGCACTTCAGATAACACCTCTACAACATAGGGCTATTTAACGAAGATCCTATATGCAGGCTGTGTGGCGAGGAAGAGGAAACAGTCTCCTACACAATATTCCAATACGAAGGCTCAGCTTGTAGAAGATATCAAATTTTTGAAGGCACTAATCCCAACGAGATACAATCGCAAGCCAGCCTGATCAACAAACTCCTAGACCTGATAAAGCGGAGGGATCTACTTGACAGCGACTAGCGACAGAAGGGGATGCTCAATAGGCCCAAGAGGTCGCAGTGTCAAATGGTAAGAACTCTCTCCTGATAAACAATCTACAATCTAGATATATATAAATGAGAACACCTTAATTTATAATCATCGTTTTTATAGAATATTTATTAAAATCTGTAGCGGTAGGTTTCAAGAATTTCACCGTGTCCATAAATTCGTGGGACCCACGGAATGTGTTACTGTAGCAACCAGGTTTTCCCGGCGGTACGATTAATGGAATCAGCTTTCTCCAAGATTATATCACGTCGGTTAGAAATGCAAGAGGGTTTAGAAACGCATCCTATCAGTATCAAGACCACCACTCTTACACCGACACTAGTGTGGAGATGTCGATGGTATTCAAGTTGTTCATATTTCGTTATTATTACTATTATTTATATAGAAATCTATTATTGAAAGTATTATGACCTACGGTGCAGAAATCTGGACAATAAATAAAAGAAACAAATCAAAGATCAATGCGACACAAATGGAGTGTTGGAGAAGATGCTGCAGAGTAATACGAAAGGATAGAATACCTAACGCGGAGATCAGGAACAGAATGGGAGTCGAAAAAGACGCAGTCACCATCATAGGGCAAAAAAAGTTAAAGTGGTACGGACACGTAAGAAGAAGTGACAACAACAGGTGGATCAGGAAAATATCAAAATGGAGTTACTTTCAAATCTGAACAACATTTATATATTGTACAGTGTTTAGGTATCAATTGTCAGAGAAGGTTCTGAAGTTTCGCAGAGATTTTCCTGTTTCACACAATGTAGATTAGACACTTATTAATTATGAGTACTTTCAGCATTAGTAAATACAATATTTTAAATACACCACAGCGGTTTTCGGTATTTAATAATTACCTATAAATCATTTTTTTTTGTATCCACCTTCCTCTGGGAATTTTAAACTTAACGTCTTCGGGATATTTTAAAATAAAGAAAGTGTAATATTTACGATCTATGAAAGTTAGGTATTTATTTTATAATATTTAAACATCACCTACTTGAAGTGATTAAATAGTACATGAGAGTATTTCACTTAATATAATCATTTTTGAGATAAAAACAGTAGTAATATTATACCCTTAAAGCCTGTTAAAACATTACGTAATCAACAAAACAAGCTGCAACAATAAATGTTTATATGGTTACATAATGTAGCGTAAACTGTACATTTCCGCGAAAAGCGTGAGTCAACAAATTAATGCCCCTTTTAATTATTTACTTTGAATTTAAAGTATATGTCTTTTGTTATATATCGCAGATGATGGAAAATTGTTTTACCTATTCTAATTTAATTTCGGGTATCAGAAAAGACTTAGATATATTTGATATATGTACACATAATTTGGCTCACATAGTCGGTTTTCAAGGTATACTAGCGATTTATTTGATTCTAACCCACAGTTTAATAAAAATAATGTCCACAGTTACACTGAAGCTGCATTACACGAATGCGTTGGTAAAACAATAATTTACAACAGGATTACCACTACATGGATCATTCTAATTAGTCCACTTAAAAGGATTCTAAACGTAAACGCTCATATTCCTTTCCGTTTTACTCTGGGCTCAGAGCCATCTACCAGAACGTTGCAAAAAGAACTGCAGCCAGTGGAAATGCCAATGCGTATGGTATACCACAAAATAAATTTGCTTTAGCATTGTTTTTATTTTAAGAAAATTTAATAATACGCCTATATCATAATATAGATTGATAACATCGTATTTTTGCATGTTGAACTGTAGCCTATTACGGTAAGCACAGACACAACGCTAATATGTGCATATTTTGAGTCACTTCAGTAGCTTCTTAAGCGTAATCAATATGTCCGACAAGACAGCAGCTCACAACTTGACTACGCTGGTTTTACCAACGCTTACATGCTACCCCTGAGGAGGAAGCACATATGGTATCTTTAAGAAACATTTAATCTAAAAAGCCGATGTTATGTTATGCTTTGTTTATGGGGTCGTTCAGTCACAGAAATTGCCTCTCAACACTTCGACCTACATAGATCTTTTGAGAAACCCTTCTAACCTTGTGTTACCCCTTAAGTCCTAAGCTTCTTACGAACTTTAAGATCTTCCTGGGAGCAGCTTTTCGCACTCCGTCAGGTGTTGCCAGGTGTACAACGCGCAGTTGCAGAAGATGTGTTCCGCTGTTTCTATCGAATCTTCACAAAATCGACATAGGTTGTTCTCAGCCTTACCCATTAAATTGAGATAGTATCTCAGAAAGCAATGTCTAGTTAGAAGGTTTGTTATATCTCTTAGCTCCTGTTTGTCGAGTTCAAGCAGTTCGCATGTTATATTTGGCGAGTGATGTACTAATCTTTTCGCCTACCTTAAGCCTGTAATGTTGTTCCAGTGGAAGGTCATTTGAGACTCTTCCCATTTATTGACCTCTGCGTTTACATGGCTTTTTGCTACGCCGCAGAAAGATTCCGGACCAATGAAATGAGTCTTTGAGCCTATTTTTGCAACGTTATCTGCTTCGGCATTTCCAGTGATGCCCTCATGGGCTGGCACCCACATTCAGGCAATTCCAGACTCAAGAGTGTCTGAACTCGGAGCTTTAAGTGCTGCTTGGCTGTCTGAGAGGACATAGATTCTAGCTCTGCTAAAGCCTTTTTTTAGGCATATTTGAGTACAGATATCTATAGCATGGATCTCCGCTTGGAAGATTATAGGAACTTGTCCCAAAGCTTTTGACAGCCTTACTCCTATGCCATAGATACTTATGCCCACGCTATATACGCAATATAAAGCCTTCTAAATCACGCCGAGTAGATATTGTAAGGTACTTAATACGAATTATTTTGAAAGTTCGGAATTTTGAACGTCAGTGAGAAATGTATAAAGCACTGATTCGTCGCTTTTAGATTGAACCACACAGAATTATGAGGTACTGCATGAACTCGTATTGAATTCTCTTGATCTTGCTTTATTCTTCTTCCGGTGCACGAATTATCGATGTTTGCAACAATTTCAGCATATTTTGCTCGATCCCGGCAATATTGAATAATTCTTGAACTCCTAGATAGGTTCAATTTCTCAAGCTTTTGAACCAGGACATTGCTCTTTGTCTGAGTCTTATCTTTTCTTGAATTCTGCGCATAATTATTAAATATATACGCTGATATGTTGTCCTGCAATATGTGTCCGAAATATTCCGTTTTACGTCCTTTATTGTTGTATACATTTCCCGTTCATTTTCTATCCTTCTTAGGATATCTTCATTTGTAATTCTTGCCGTCCAGGAAATACGTTGCATTCGACGATACATCCACATTTCCAATGCCTGGTTAATCATTTATATTTAAACGTCCAACTTTCTGCACCGTAGCAAAGCAATGGTAGTACATGGGACCATTCGCCAACGGATATTAACGTCAGGTTGTATACAGCAGAGTAAGTTTCTCATTTTAAGGAAGGTGCTACGAGTTATTTTCCAGGTTTCATTTAGTTTACTTTCAAGGTATTTGTATGTAATGACTTGCTCACCTTTTTTTATCATCCACGAGAAGTTGCTCATTATTTAAGGGAGTTTTCATGACAATCATCACCATCATGTTAATTTTCAAACCGATATTCTTGTCCTCTTCAGTTATCTCTTCTAATGAGCCGTGTAGATCTTCAATGTTATCAGCAAATATTGCCATATGGTCAGCGTATCGGATGCAGTTGATATATTGTCCGTCAACTTTTATCTTTTTATGCTGGTTACATAAAGCTTTTCTAACCGCTATATCTGAATAGACGTTAAACATGATAGTGAAAAGGATACAATCCTGTCCAATTCTTAGACTTACAAGCATTTGTTTAGGTTAATAATCTTCCTTTAGACAATATTAAATATTCCAATCCGCAACAGCCTTTTTCTCCCATTGTTGGGCATCGGCCTCTTCTCTATCACTTGTTTTTCCTCAGCGCCAAGGCACATACATCTACGGTTTAGCAGTCGAATGTGAACGACAGGAATTCCAGAGAAGGTATTTAGCATTAAATTACACGGTTGCAAATCGGATTGAGTTACTACCGCATTCATATATTTAAATATAAGTTACAAATATCGAGTTGTAATATTGATATAAAGTGCCCAATAAAATAAAACCCAATTGACTGTTTAAAACAATCTTTGGTATTAGTTTTACGTGTCGTGTTACCCAAAGAAAATTCAAAACTGTCTTACACTAGATCATTTCTTACGCTTCGCTTTAGTTTATGGTTGTTTGCCTAACAGAATGGATCTACAACATAAATTTTCTTCAGTTGACTTAGTTTTACAGCCAAATGCTTGTTATTGTTTTTGTAGATTCTACGAAGACATACAAAGACCGTATATTAAATATTTGTCTCGGATTATCATTCTCACGGGCGCGATCGCTTAGTGCAGAAGTTGTTGTTATCTGCTCATCCACTCCCAAGTGTAATTTCACAGAGTCTTATGCACTTCGTGCAGTTCCTTAGCGTGTTGTAAACTTATCCGCGGTTAGATGTATTAGATACACTGCCACGTATTCTGAATCTCGGGTGAGATATAAAGTTATAAATTCCCCTCTTGTCTATTTTCGTTTAATGGCATTTCCTATTGGGCCCTATTACTCTAAAGTTTGAAAGTTTGAAGTGAAATAGCAACGTGCGGTACAGACCAATGCAGTTTGAAACAGACTTCATAGGTGGAACAAGTTTAATTCAAGTGAGTGCTTCGTCGCATTTCAATGTGTATTTTGTAAGACCATATAACCTCCGGACTTAAACCCAGAGAAATTTAGATTATATTAAATTATTAGCTTAAACGGAGGGATTTGCAACTAGCTGTATAACTTGTATAGATAAGTTTCCAGCGAATGAACACTGAGTTTAATTTGAAGGTTGTTATTTCTCCTCTACCTCCGCATAAATTTGAATATAGGATTGTAAAGGTTATATGTAACAGAAATTCGAATACACATACAGGGTATTAATGAATACATGTTACAAATTTATAGGGTATGAGATTCAAAATCGGCCAACTTATAATAGGAAACTCATATCCGGAAACGCACAGGTTTTGGAGCTACAGTTAGCACCCTTTTCGCCCGCCGTGCGATGGTACATCAACCAAGTATTCCCTGACGGTGACGGATTGGCCGAAGGGCCAGTAACGTAGTCGCCACGCTCCCCGGACCTAACTTCCCATGAATATTTTTACGAGGCCATATATTTACCTAGTCTACGAGACGCGTATCTAATCAAGATCTCCATAGAACGCCTGGCACGGTTGAAAAGGTTTACCAAAATATGCGTCGGAGGTGCAATGCTTGCACGGTGCGTTTTCGGATAAGAGTTTCTTTATTATAAGTTGGACTATTTTGAATCCCTTACATACCCTATAAATTTGCAACACGTATTCATTCACATCCTCTATAATTTATAAAATAAAATTGGAATCTTCCAATTTCTCCTTTTATGGTATTAATTAAAGAGATCTTTTTCAAGATTACACTTCGATTTACAGAGAACGTTAGTTGTTATTTGGAAATATATGATGTTCCGCTAAATTATAGTGAAATTCTTTTAATCAGGTGATATTGTATGTAAAATTAAACCTTGCTATCTTTTCTTGGTAGGGAATCAAATAGGTAATTTTATTCAGTGATACATTAAACATTGTTCCTTTACTGTGATTCAACCTTGAAATGTGATTTGCGTTTGGATATTTCAAATCGGTGATTTGGAAGTCAAATTAGTAGTTATAAAGTACTTCCTGTTTATCAGAGTTCGGCTTTGAAGAGGTCAGATTTAAACAAATCTGACTTTTTTGGCTTTCCTTCATAAGTAATCACCCCCAAACAAAACCAAATAGAAATATGATGAAATATGAATATAAACTAAAACTTATATTATAATTGTTAATTGTTTTTCTAATATTGCCTAACATTAATATATAATTATTAAAGTTACAATTTTACATACATTAAAAATTTTTTAATTTTCTTTACTATGGCATGAACTGCAAATGAATATCATCGAAAATTATACTGAGATATCTTACAAAACTGATAGACACACTAATAAAAACGAAAGATTATAAATTAACAATTTAAAGAATTCAAAAAGACCACTCTGAAAATGTTAAATACAGCAGAAGCTCGATAACGTAAACACCGGATAATGGAAACATCGAGCTAATGTAAACACAAAATTCTTACTATAGGATCAAATAGAACGCTCGTTAATGTAAACAACCTGTACAGCTCGATAATGTAAACACTTCTTGACGACGGTTAGTCCCTGATTTATGTAGGGGATTCCCCTCTGCGGCACAGCTGAGTCGGTCAGAAGGGTTTTTATGATGTACATACGTGACTACCAGCAAATTATTTGTAGGAGCAGCACTGATTTCATTTTAGTCGTTGTTAACCTTGTGTGAGTGACAAAGTGAAAATCATACAGGAGGTTGCACTAGGTGCGGGAGTGACACAATTAGCAAAAAAATATGGAGTATCGAAAGCAACAATCTGTAAAATTAAGCGTTTAAAGACACAAATTTTACAAAGAACATGCGATACATTTGGAGGCCTGGGAAAACGAAAAACTTAAAAAATTGCGAAAGCACCTAGAATAGAAAAGTGCCTGTATAAATGGTTTTTAAAACAACGGGACAACCATGTCCCAATTAGCGGCGAAATAATTAAAGAGAGGGCTAAACTGTTAAATAAAAAACTGAGGGAGACTGAAAATTTCGTAGCCAGTGATGGCTGGCAGCAACGATTCAAAACAAGGTATTGAATAAAAGCATTGTTACTGTTAGATAACGCACCACGTGATTCTCCAGACTCCAGAGGAACAACTGAGGAGCAAGGATAGTCAATTTTTGTCATGTACATGCCGCCCAACATAACTCCATTAATTCAACCAATGAAACAGAACGTAATAAGACTCACCAAACTATACTACCAAGGATTTCTATTTTCGTTTGTCTTATCAAAGAACCCTGAAAACATATCCGAGTCTTTGAAACAGGTAACATTACAAGAAGTAGCAGATGAATGATGTAAATGAGGTGGAAGATGGGGACAGTGATGATGAAGATCTTTCAATTGCAGTTAGAAGTGCAGTCACTGACGAGCAAGCTATAGAAATTCTTAATCAAGCTTTGGATTGGGCTGAAAGAAAAGAAGTATCGAACACGGATATTTTAGTCCTCCGTAAATTACATGCAAAGGCATTGCCAAGCGCAAATTTACGCAGACTAAAATAGCAGCTTATTTTTCTTCTCATTAAAAATATGTAGGAGTATTACTTATCGCTGTTAAAATAAGTTTTGTTTTTTTATTGTGTTATTAAACGTTTCTTTTAATAATTTACTTATTAATACAATTACGCTCGCTAATGTAAACATTTCGATAATGTGAACGCACTCGGGTCTGCATTAGTTCACATTATCGAGCTTGATCGAACAGAAAACACTCTCAACACCTTATTCAACGCAGAAGATAGAACTAACGATTGGTTAGGTATTTAGAAATTATACTGTTCACATTGTAATTATGTATACATAGGTCAAACAGTTAGAAATTTTAATACCAGATACAAACACCCAGAAAAATCTAATTACGCTCGGCACTTATTAGAACACGTTCATGCATTGACATCGACTAATGTAAAAACATTGTTACACTTTTGTGATGTTAAATGTAAACTGGATATACTCGAGGCCCTTCGAATTCACAAACACAATTTAACAAATACACCTTTAATGAATGACCAAATTGAACTTATAAATTATCCGCTATTGAAAGTTTTGGAATAGAAGGCCAGAGCCAAGTCCCAAATCAATTTCCAGTATGCTGTTGCCCTAACCATACATATTTAAAACATTAAACATACGTATGTAGCACAGAAAATAAATACCTGTTGAAACTGAATCTATTATTATTAAAATATAGACTTATTTTTGTTGCTAATACTATTTGTAGCGAAGTACTTGTCGATTCTTGTTATGTGTAATTGTAGTGACATGTTATAGGCATGATAATTGTATGAAGCT
This sequence comes from Limonius californicus, assembly GCA_014611495.1. Classification (NCBI taxonomy): domain Eukaryota; kingdom Metazoa; phylum Arthropoda; class Insecta; order Coleoptera; family Elateridae; genus Limonius; species Limonius californicus. Next base: position 15,129 of record JABXWE010000623.1, on the reverse strand, counting down.
ATCAATTGTACTTCTTCTTTGAACCCTTTGTATAAGCGAATCGTCATAAACCTATATTTCTAAAAATTATTTTGAATCGATATGAATTAATTACTACCAACCTAAATTTCTTAATTTCATAAACACAGAATTTTTCTGTTTTACCAATGGTTTTATTCAAATGAAGAAATGCTACATAGTATCATTGAGCTGCAATTATCAATCTAAGAGATTTCGTTAAGAGAAAGAGGATGGTGTATAGTGAAGAAAACACCCCTTACTAATTAAACTGCGAGTTTAGAGGGCAATTAAATTAGGTTAAGTTAGGAGGAAGCATAAGGAAAAGAAATGAAAGACATGGACATTTCAGAGCTTTTATGGCATCATAGCATTAATAATGGTCTCTTCCAACACCAATTACAACCGACCAACCTCATTTAAAGCCGTCTTTACGGTGATGCTTATTCATCTTTAGTTTTTGTCTTTCTCTGTAATATAGTTTTTTATATTTGCAAACAAAAGCATAAAATATGTATTATTTGGAAATACAAATTCAAAACCAGTTGGAAATTGGAATAGAACTGTTTAAGGAAATAGCTGGAGCCATTTTCTTGTGCAACACGACATCATGGAGTAAATGAGCACGAGCACGAGCACGAGCACGAAGTGAATGTTGATTAGGTTCGCAGCAATCACTTTTTTGTGACTTATGAGGGGTAATAACCGGCAGATGGATGTAGGGTCATTATAGCAATTCCTGGCGGTCAGATGATGTGATGAGAGCAGGGCTTCCCTTAATTAGAGGATATGGCCTCGTCCGTTATCCTCTGGGATCTGCTGTGATGTCCCGGGACTGACAACTCCCATTATCGAGCAGCGGTCCTAAATCAGTAGATATCAAACTATTTATTACCCGCCCTGCAGAGACACGCAGTTCGCGATAACGTTCGCCTACCGAAAATCATTAACAGCGCCCGATTATTTTACGAGGGAAATTTTGAATAGGCCGCAGAAAGTAGTTTGTCCTTTCTAGCACACTAAAGTCAGGAATATCGACCGAATTTGCTACCGGAATCAGAACATATCTATTTCCCGTGCCCCCTAGGCATGGAACTGCAGCGCAGCCCTCGATTTTATCTTGTACCGATGGCGAAATCACTTGAAGGGTTTTTTGCCGTAATCTGTAATATATTTGATACCCTTGAGATATTGAAAAGGTCCCGCATTGTGATGATAAGAAATGGGATATAGTTGTGACTGTCACAAGCGATTCACTTCGCATCATTGCGTCGATGTTATATATATTCAAGGCTAGAATGGAAGTAGGTGGGTAGGCAAAAACGATAAGGGATGGAAATATCTGTAATGTTATCCCGCGCTTCTTTTTAATATTCTGTTTGATGTAGGTCTGCCAGAAATTTTTTCAGTGGTATCTATGGAATAGCGCTCCAGATGTGAACGCCAGGAATTTTCTTTAAAGCTTTTATAAATACATTTCTGACAAGTTTTTTATAATTTATAATAAGAAAACTCCGAAGCTTAATTTTGTTTACAAATACTTTGGCATAATGATTGAAGTTTTGAGAGTTTGGAATTTCTAAGAGTTGATTTCAGCAAAAAAATAAAACAAAGTAATATTGTAATCCCTGAACTTACTAAAACATACTTCGAACATTAACAAGCAATAATTTATACAATAAAACATACAATAAATAATTTTATGTTCGACTCAATCATAATAGGTTGATCTATGACACTGTTGAAAATCCATAATCTGTCACTTTATTGGACTAGTCCATAATGATAAAGTAATTTGGACTCCTGTCAGTGTCAAATTATTTGAAAATTAAACTTCAAAATAACGATTTATTTTAAACAAGAAATACACAAAACGTAATTTTTTCATTTTAAGAATACAATCATTATAGATATTATATTTTAATTATACTAGATTAATATAATAACGCAATCCGTATTGTTACTAATGTTGATTCCTGATGACCTCTTTTGATGCAATATTTCCTTGGTCACGCCTTTTAAATTTATTACTGAAGAATTTTCACCAAAGGCTTCCGTTCCCAATATTGTGCTGGCTACACTAATTTTGGATCTGTCAGAATGGTCAATATAGTATAGTCCGCAGTAGTCGAGGAACGCCATCCTCCATGTCTCTTTATATCCTATAATTTTGCTCCCGCATTTGCTAGAATACTGGCCGAAGTACGCCGAAAGCAATGACTCGTGTACGATGATGGATTTTCTAAATTAAGAAATTTGGCCACAATATTTGGCACACTTGCAATTTTATATACCCCTACTGGTTGCACAGTGCATTTCTCTTTAGTATAGTTCACAAAAAATCTGCAATGTGGTGTCTTTGGAGAACGAAGTGCCACGTATTTTCTGATTACCTCCAACAAATCCAAATTTTTCAGTTTTCCCGGCACAATCATAAAAGATCTGTCAGTCTTTGTTTTCGTTTCCACAAGTTTTACTATAAAGTGAGTTTTATGATCTTCAATATTTGTGGTCTGCAATGAAACTAATTCCTGTCTTCTGCATCCACCAGCTACTCCGAATATAAGAATTACCTAAAAATTATGAATTATTATATCTGACATACCCATAACATAACTTATTAGTTATCACCTTATTTAACAAATGTTCTTTGTTACTGGCCTTTACTAAAAATGTATCCACATGTTCTTTGCTCAATGTCAAAGACGTCTTGGCTTTATGCCCTTCTCCTTTTCTCTTGAGATACGGAATGAGGCTCGGAAATTTGCTAATATCTATTCCCTCATTGATATTTATCGTTGAACGTAACATAGAGTACTTACTCCATAGAGAAGAACTTTTATAAGAAACCAACTCACTATTGAAATAAGCCAATATAACGGGTGTTCAAAAACTAGTACGTTTGGAGTAGGCCATCAGTTAACAAAACAAGAGACACAGTATGTCTTTACTTAAACATGAACCAAAATAAACGTCAAAATAAATTGAGGTTATAAACGAGGAACTTTAATTTACACTTAAAAATTAATTCATGAACAGCAAAGTGAATTACAGCTATAAACTAAAAATTTAGTTTACAATTTAATTGATTAACTGTCAAATAACAATTATTTAGATAACCTCAAAACATCAGGTGTTTGCGGCTCGGCAGCTGGTTATGAAGCGACATACATTTACCGACGCATAACTGATGCACAGCCTACTATAAACGTGGGAGTTTTTGAACACGGTTTACTATCCTCTGTGGTAGAATTAATTTTTTTCCGCAAGCACCACAGTCGGTAATCCTTGTAAGCGCTTTCGTATAGAGTTTTGGATTTGCTGGGTAAAAGCATTTCTCTCGCACTCGATGCTATTTGTCTTATGTTGCCTGAAATTTCCATTTCTTCTGGTAGATCCATTTTTAAACTACCAGAACCAATTAATAATTATTTAATCGACGCTTTCTGACACATTTACAAATTTCAAACATCTACGTATCTATGACAACGCAGAAGGCACACTATATAATATTTTCTATTGCAAATTTCACTAAATAAAATATATTTTCCTAGACATTTTTTGAATCGAACATAAAGCTAAGTATGTTACTCGTACATAATCAGACTTAATTAACTCGTCTTTATTAATGGCCTCGCGCGCAAGCGCGCTCTGCCAATAAACTGGACTCGTCCAATAAAGTCTTAGATTATGTACTTGTTACATAACTATTGTTACTATTACTATTGTTTGTCTGTTATGCGCGCCTTAAGCATAATTATCTAATTCTAGAAATCATTTTTTAAGAAATCTATAATAAAACCTTTCCGGGATTTTTTACTAGTAGCTTGATAATATGTGAGCAACTTCAGAAACACTTATAAAGAATTCGAATAGGCGTATGCAAGCTTTACATCATAATGTTTATATACTTTTATATCAAAATTTTGTCAACATTGTTTAAATGTTTCGATTTGATTAGGACTGAATGCCATTACTGGTAATTGCTGACAACATACAATTATAACCTATTATGATCCAATGGTAATTTAATATTAATGAGGTGTGTTCAATTGAAACCCACCTTTGCTTTATAAAAAATGTATTCAACAATTTACTTACAAATAATTACCGTCATGGTTAAGGCACATATCCCATTGTTTTACTAACCGACGTATGTCGTATACCCTGCTCATAGAATTCTTGTTGCTGCTGATTGAAGAAGTCTTCTACAGTTATCTGTACGTCAGACTCAAAATGCCGACCTTTCAAAGTTTCATTGTACAGGTTTGCGTTGACATTTACTCCAGGTTCCTTAAACTCTATCAACAAGGCTCCTTCATGGTAAAAAAAATGTTAACATCACCTTGTCTGCAAAAGATTGTGCTTTAAACTTCTTCGGTGGTAGTGAACTTGAATGTTTCCACAGCATCGACGATAATTTACTGGATGGCTCGTAGTAATGGCACCACGTTTCGTCACCAGCAACTATTGACAGAAGAAAGTCATCACCATTTTGCCTATAGTCCGTGAGGTGTTGCAGAGATAAGCCCATTCGCTAGAATTTTTGTTCATTAGACAAGAGACGAGGAATCCATTGCGAGCAAACTTTGCTGTAACCCAGATTACTACTAACAATACTATGGACAGATCCTACACTCGCACCAACAATTTCTGAAATTTCTCTAATTGAAATTCGACCATTTTCTCTAATAAGACCTTCCATACATGCCATATTGTTTTCTGTTAATGCAGTACACCGTGCGCCTGGTTGCGGCTTACCCACAGTACCCTCTTTTGCATTCTTAAATTTTCGGTACCATTCCTTCACAGTCGGGTACGCCATACATGCATTTCCATACACTGCTTGCATAAATTTTGTTCTTAGGCAAGCGCAGCCAATATTCAAACTATGCATCTACCGTTAGTAAACGAATGCATAATGATATTAATTAATAAAGCTTAAACTAGGCGGGTCTTTCACTTCGTGTTGTGCTCAGCTGTAGACGATGTCGGTCGAACAGAGCCAAAGTTGAAATCCCGCCCAACTTAGGCAATATTTGACAATCATAAACGCCCTGCTATTCCTATTTATTAGACTTCTGCCGTTTACTGTAAGTAATCAAATAATATTACTGTCGTAGAATATGCGGCAGAAGCGGTTAGGAACACTAAAAACAATAGAAAACGAATGCTGTATGCAGCTGACGCAATAGCTTAAATAATGCAATTCAACTCGCTTATAGAAAACTGGGTTATAACGTGCGCCAGGTTATACAACAAGCTTTATGAAGTACCTAAATGTTAGGATTTGCAATGTTTGCTTAAAGGGATAATTCGCCTAGAAAACGAGGAACAAAATTAAAACATTGCTAATATTTCTGGCTTGTGTAAGTTAAAAATATTTTAACTACATGCAAACATTATCAAAAAATATCTGTTAAGGATGTTAAACAAAAACTAGAATCTGGAATATTCATAGTTTGGGTTTATTAATCTGTATCCGTTTTACCTGCTAATGGCAATCGAAAATATAGTTTTCGGTAATGGCAAATGTTAAGGTAGTTTTCTGAATATACTTTTAATAGTAAGGAAATAATTACAGCTCTATGTTTCAGAATAGTGCTGTCAGTATAAGCACTCGACAGATATTAAAAACTTTATATTCATTCGCCCAACAGTAGGGCAGTAAAATCTTTCTACATTAATGGGTAAGCATGAATCCAACCCTGTTTTACCCAAACCAACCCCCTGGATTCACACCCACTACAGCTAATTTCCAAAACCCAATATACTTCCAACAAACAGGTGTGCCGCTCGGTTATCCGCAATACTAGACAGCAAATGTAGCTTATCCAAGCCAAATTCCTACTCAATACGGTGCACACAAAAGTTCTTACACTACAAATTCAAATGTACATGCACTAAACAATTCACCTAATACTCAACACATATCAATACCTGTAGCTGATGACTACGAGAGCGCAATAAATGATAATGACACAGTAGACAGTAGCGCAGAGGAAACCAGCAAACTTGTTTGACAATCAGTCAAAAAGCGTAAACGAAATCACAATTTAATAAACCAGCAATCTACCCTACCCCAAACAAACGTTCAAAATCGATTCACACTGTTAGAAACAACTGATGAAATTGAATCCGCCCATTCAATCGCCAAAACTGAAACAACAACACCAAATCTTCCGCCGATATTTATCTACGGAGTGAAAAATTACCAAGCCATGATTAACAACTTAGCGAAAATAACGGAAGACAAAACTTACCACACTAAGGCCCAAGCCAATGACACGATTAAAATTAATGTCCACAGGATTGAAACCTACAGAAAACTAGAAAAGCATTTGTAAGAAGAACAAATAATCCATCATACCTACCAAGCGAAGGAAGATCGAGCTTATAGGATAGTGATAAGGAACCTACATCACTCTGTACCAACCGCAGAAATTAAAAATGAAATTAAAAAAGCTGGACACAAGATGCGAGACATTATGAATGTTAAACATAGGCAGTTTAAAGAACCACTTTCCCTGTTCTTTGTTGACCTTGAACCGAAAGCAGATAATAAAACAATATTTAACCTAAAGCACCATAACAACTGTAGAAGCACGAAGGAAAAGACGTGAAATAATTCAATGCATGCGATGCCAAGAGTATGGCCACTCTAAGGCGTACTGCAATAGACCATAGTGTAAAATGTGGTGGTCAACACGATACGAAGACATGCCGAAAAACTAGAGAAACTCCTGCAAAATGTGCTTTATGCGCGGGTGACCACCCGGCTAACTACAAGGGCTGCCGTGTCTACAAACACCTAGTAACTCAATGATTCGGCACTAGACGCCCCCCCAGCTAACACTATACAATACACTGATTACACACCGCAGTCATATCGAACTAGCACAAGATTGCTTAACGCAAACATGTCGCAAAATTCAAACACCACCTACGCTCAAACTGCACAAAACAGTGGAAATAATTTCCCTGTTCAGCCCAAGACAGACATAAGCGAGCAACTAACATCATTTCTAAACGAGTTCAAAAACATGTTTTCCCAGCTAATGAATCAAAATAGCATGATATTAAACCTGCTTCACACCGTCGTCAGTAAACGTAATCCGTAATGACCAAAATCCTCGGAATTGCAACGTGGAACGCCAATGGGCTCCGCAGTCATAAACAAGAAGTAATTACATTTCTTGGCCTGAATGAAATCGACATTCTCCTAATATCAGAAACCCATTTCACTGACCGAACTGCTTTCTTCATACCATCTACAGCTGTATCCACCCTGATGCTACAGCGCATGGAGGATCAGCAATCTTCATTAAAAATTCCATATCTCAGCATGAATTGGACAAATATCAAACTAATGAAATCCAAGTCACTAACATACACTTAAACACCAAAGCGTGCAACCTGACTGTAACATCCGTCTACTGCCCACCTCGCCACACCATACCTGTTTACGAGTACAAGGAATTCTTTCAAACCCTTGACAATAGATTTATTGCAGGGAGAGATTGGAATGCCAAGCACTCCCAATAAGGATCCAGACTCATTACCACTAAGGGCCGCAACCTCCAACGGGCCTTAATCGACAATAACTACACCCATCTAACTAACGGAAAACCTACTTACTGGCCAATAGACCCTAGAAAGCTGCCGGATCTACTGGACTTTTTTATAACCAAAGGTATACCAACGCAAAACTGCATAATAGATTTAAATTATCACCTGTCATCCGGCCACACCCCCGTCATCCTAAGCATGAGCACTGAAGTCATGAACAAACTCACACACCCAAAGCTCACAACGAGATCCACCGACTGAGACACATTTGAAGAATACAGAAACGAGAAAATCAACATCAATATACGCATCAAAGATCCGGCAGACCTATATGCCGCTGTTCAGTACTTCACTTGCCTAATGCAGCAAGCAGCGTGGCAGCCGACTCCCGAACAACAAACTGCAAACTCTATCAGCTCTCCCCTATATATTCGACAACTCATCAGCGAAAAAGGACGAGCCAGAGGAAGATGGTAACGGTTACGCAACCTTGAAGATCTGCACTACTACAGAAGCATGTCGAGACAACTTACTGCAGCTCTCAAAGAAACCCAAAACTCAACCTTTGAAACATACATTCAGAAACTATCACCAGATGACCACAGCTTATGGAAAGTCACCAAAAGGTTCAAAAGACCCCGCCGCCAAACGATAAGAAAACGCAACAACGAATGGGCTCGTTCTAACAAAGAAACAGCTGATATCCTCGCAGGTCACCTATCCAACGTCTTCCAAGCGCCCGAACCAACACCGGGTAATTTAAATAATGATATCGAAAATTTCCTTGATGTACCTTGCCTGATGTCGCCACCAATAAGGCCCGTAAGTTCGGCAGAAGTTAAAACTGAAATAACTAAGCTAAACCAACACAAAGCCCCGGGCTATGAGCTAATAACCGGAAAAATCCTGAAAATGTTGCCTCACAAAGCTGTCGTCCTTCTCACAACTATCTGTAACCGAATGCTAAGTCTGCTACTTTCCTACTACATGGAAATACGCAGAAATAATAATGTTACACAAAAACGGCAAACGACCCTCATCAGACGTTTTCATACAGACCTTTAAGCCTATTGCCAATCCCCAGTAATATATTTGAAAGGTTGCTACTCAAAAGAATACAGGATGACTATCAACTAACGCACCTACTACCCAACTACCAGTTTGGTTTTCGGCAAAACATGTCAATGATACACCAAGCCCACAGAATAGTTACCAAATATCTAAGAGCATTGAGGAAAGCAAATACTGCAACGAAGTATTCCTGTGTCACAAGCATTCGACAAAGTATGGCACACGGGCCTACTTTACAAACTTAACAATATGGTCAATAACAACTACTACCTCTTTCTGAAATCCTACCTCACTGATAGAAATTTCTCCGTAAAACACAACGAAGCAGTTTTCCCATACCTTATACTATCCGGCGTCCCACAGGGCAGTGTGTTTGATCCCCTCCTCTACCTTATTTACACTGCAGACCTTCCCGAAACTGATAACACCATGATCGCTGCATTTGCGGATGACGTTCCTATCCTATCTTCAGATAATAATCCAATAACATCCTCTGGAAACATGCAAACCCACTTAAATCTGCTCGACGAATGGTACAGCAAATGGCGAATCAAAATTCATCAATCCAAATCTGTTCAAGTAACCTTCACTAATTGCACTGAAATTTGTCCTCCTGTAACCATCAACAGAACCCCCGTGCCTGCAAAATCAGATGTCAAATACCTAGGACTACATCTTGATCAACGCCTAACATGGCAGAAACACATACAGACGAAACAACAGAGACAACTAGACCTCAAGCTCAGACAAACGTATTGACTAATGAACAGAAAATCTAAACTATCAACTAAGAATAAAATCCTCTTATATAAGACCATGCTGAAGCAGATTTGGTCCTATGGCCTTCAACTTTGGGGGTGTGCCAAACCACAAGGTTAAAAATAATACAAACATTTTACTTCGTGCAATGGTCAACGCACCATGGTACGTTAGCAATCGAATGCTGCACCAAGGCCTACAAATACCATACATCACGGAAGATATTGAAACTGCCTCCACCAAATATCAGCACCGACTTGCAGGGCACCCAAACGACCTTATAGAAAACCTATACAGGGATGGACCGCACAACAGAAGACTCAAGATATCCTGGCCGGAAGACCTACCTCAACAACACTAAGTGAAAGTGATACATAAGGAGTAATGTCAATGGGCGTTACCCTTTTAAGTCAAAGACTTTTAACACATTTACTCAATACTAATAGTGTAGTAGATTGTAAATTTGCAATAAATGTCCATTAAAAAAAAAGGTCTATGTTTTAACCATAATTTCAATAGCTAAATACCACACTTAATATGTGCTTCTGTGTATCCATTTGCTTCGCGGATATTACATTCAACGGATATAACGAACAAAAATGTGTGGGCACAAATGTTTCATTATACCAGAGTTAAATTGTGCTTCGAACTCTACGACATAAAATAGTCTAAAACGGAGTTGTAAACCAATTATTATTAGAATTTTTGTGGCGCGTGCAAGATGTTCTAGATAGTACCTGTTCTTGAAAAGAAACTCTCCAAGAGAAAGAGTTCTCATTTACGTAGCTTATTAGTATGATTAATTAATAATCGAACTTTAGAAGTTTAAATCTCCCAGGTCTTGTACGGGAAAGCGAGTTAAACATTTAACGCGCAAAAGTTTTACAGATTTGAGTTATGCAAAGATGGATCTTATATTTATAAGGAATGGAACGTTCAATATCGCCCTCGTAGTTAGTTGCAGGTTTTAAGCTAGTATATGTCGATTATTAAATTGTAGTTAATAAAGCAAACCCGAGCTAAGATTCCGTAAGTCATTTAGTACAGAATTGTAACTGTCGATTTCGGTAATTGAAAGCCCATTTATTGGTTTAATGAGCAGGAAGTATTAACAAAAAATCCGAACTCTGCAGCTTCAGATTGACCTACATAAAGGCTTAATAAAAGAAATCATTAAAGACGCCCTCCATATCTGTCGGCTTTGACCCAGCCGGATCACATATCCAATTATAATTACGCGACTAATCTGGAAAAAGATTCCCAATTTCTGCTAGGTTATTCCGACTGATTAGTCGAAGACTAAAAATTCTTGAAGTGTCTACTAATCCACTAGAAAGCAGGAGTACAGAGCTTAATTAATTGGAAAGAGCATCATAGAAGGAGTTTTAATTACACCGTTGGAGGTTCCTTCAGCTTTACTGGATGGTCTAATGAAGATGAATTGAAAACGCTCACAAAGTGCCCGCTGATTCGGGTTGTACAAGGTCTTAGCAAATATATGGAAGAAGAGGTAATTCCAAAGGTCAAAGCTTGAGTTTCTATGTTAATGTAAATAATTAAGCAGCCTAACAGACATAATTATTCATGTTGAAATGTTTAAACTGTGACTAAGAATCTATGTAGAAGCCTCCCTTTCAGTTACAGTCTAAAATTACAACAAATAAACCGGTGGAGTAAATTTGAATTTGCAGTATTCCTTGTTTTCTAGAATGTTGTTCGGATTTATTATTAATTAAATTATGGGAAACAATTAAGCCTTTTTTCGATATCTAGTTCCTGAACTCAACCTACACTCTTCCTTTCCAATTATTAAATTTCATTTTTCCAAACTGTCTCCCACTGGTAGTTAGAGTACGTTATGGTCCGAAAAAATGGGGCATTAGTGAGCAATCTACATCGTTTAAAGTCGCTGGTACAAAGTTATAACTCTCGGAAAGAATGCAAAAGACGTCCCCGGAGTGCAATCTTATACGAATATTCGTACGCGCGTCCCTGGGATTTAATGAAATGAAGTTCGCATTTAGACCGCGGTGCTCAGAAGCTCCAGAGGCAACCATGGTATCTACAACCCCTGAAATTATGGCGAAGAGTTTACTGCTTTTGGTTATGAACAGACGAAAAAACTTTGGCTGATGCTTAATGGCGTGAACGTTTGGATAATATTAGAACAACTTTTCGTTTAAAAATATATTAACATTAAAGTTAGTCATGGGGCATTAAAAACGCAACATTAAACATGCGAGAATCTATTTAAGTTACAGAATTATGTAACGCAAGCAAACGTCTCATTATTTAAAACTAGTTTAAGCTAAGCTTCTCTGAAGTTTACTAAATACAATTGGTTACAGCTCAGAGAAGCTCTAGGCTGCATCAGCTACAAAACAATTAAAAACTTAAAGAGAGATAGCGTGTATAAGTTTCTGTTAACTATATGTAATAGTAATGTTACTCTAGTAATTGCACCGCATTTCCCTTCAGGTACAAACCCAAAAAATAACAGAACCCTCGTTATTAAAGCGGACCACTTCCCTTCACTCCATTAAACTGGAGGAGCTCATAATCAAGAACGCTGATTTTATGCCTTCGTTGATTCATTTGACGATGAAACTTTGGTTTGACCATTGCCTGCAATATTAACTCAGAACATGTTTTCTAGAGTAGTTGGTACTAGATACGTAGGAATGACTTGCGACGACTGGACATTGAGTCCTTAAGCAGTACCACTCCTTGTAGTTCTCACCTTAGGATAAATGGTTAGTAGAAACTGGACTAGCAGAGGTTGCATTCACCTGCACCAAAACATAAATTGAGAGGCACTAAAATATATATCAAGTAAGCAAAATATAAACTGCAGCACCCATAATTAGAAATATAAATATTAATAAAATGGCCACACAACACTCACATTTTAAGAATTAATTAATTTAACTTTTAAACTGTATGCGTTTTGGTTCACTTTCTTCTTATTTAAAAATATAAATCATAACCATCTAACAATTAGCGAGACATCACTCCGATGAATCTAGGTTCGATGTATTTAGTCAATAACCTTTGCTTGAATTGATATGCTGCATTGGATGACTTTGGTCAACTACCATGTAAACAGATGTGCGTTGTGTTGTCTAATCTCTGTATGGCTAGTATGCTAAAACATTGCTTCCTAAATTTAAACTGTTTGTGGACGTGCGTGTTTGGGAGCCTACATTAGGTTCTAGGTTTTCCTAGTCCCGCCCTTATCAGAAAGTATTGGAGATAATTCTTGAAAAGCACAGAATGGCGTGGCTTCTGGAACCAGTATTATACAGGTCGTGATTTATTATGCTACGCTCTGATCATACTGAACAGCATTATCTATAATTTTAATAATTTGGTATATAGAATAAGAATTAAAAAATAATATTGAACGACTTACGGAATAACTAATTATGCCAATGGTTTTAATGTATCGTTTCATAGGTTTACAATCTTCTGGAGGAATATTGCTTGTCGTGCTTTTCGATTTAATCCAAACCGAGAAGTAGCTGGAAGCAGCGTGTTACTGTTAGTTATTTATGTTGTACCTTTTTGAAGTAGCGAGCTAATTTTAGGCCTCACAAGTTAAGTTAAATGATCGAGAACATCTCTACAAATTTAAGCGAAAATACAAAATAGTTTTTGAAAAAAATATATTAAAAGTCTAATTAGAAACTCATAAAACTACGTAAATTAATAAAGAGGCAAAATATTACAAGTGTAAACAAAATTTGGCAGCAATAGTGACCACAAATATTAAAGATGAAGGAAATCCCAGAAACCCTAGTATTATAATTTAATCCTGTACCTCCTGCGTTTGTATTATCAAAAGTTCAAATTGACAGTTGCGCTTAGTGTGCTGCGGTTTGCTCAAATTTTAAATTCTTTTTCTATGTAGTTGTTTATACGTGCGAAAGTTGTGAAGTTGATTTCGCTGTTGGTTTACTAGAATGGTGCGACAACAAAAGAATGAGTGTACATGGGTAGTAGTACAACTATAATAAATATTTTACAGCTAAGGTAATGATTTATTTGAGTTTGTATGTAACTAAAACAGCTACTTTTATAGAAAAATAATTTGAAGAGTTGCTTAGTTATTGATAACCACTATTTCTGGTATAGAAGGTAGGTCCATTGTTTTAGTAACTTCAATTTTCTAGAGTAAATTTTTGTAGAGCATCATTTTCAAAATAGTAGAGAGTAATAAGTGATGCATTATATTTTGTGTTATCTTCTGATTATAGCTCGATACTGTTTTTTATGCAAACTTCATTAAACTATTTTTCAGACATTTTATAGTTGCCAATGCGACACCTATTCTGATAATCTAATACTTATTTAAATGCTGTTGTAACTATTGGAATAATTTAATAGTTATTCAAATAATGCGCTATTAAATTAATTTTATGATTAAATTAGTGAAATAATTCAAATCCATAGTCTGAATATTATTCCATGTATTCTAAAATGTTGAATTTTAATTTGTATCAGAATAATTCGATAGATATCCAATCAATTTTATAGTTATCTTACTTACTTACTTAATCCTATGCCGTTCTACCGTTAGGTGTATGGCGGGTGGAGTTGAATTTGTTATGTGGATGCCGTTCTGCACTTTTCTTTCCATATTTTTCTATCCTGGGCCACTTGTTTTATTCCTTCCCATCTTATTCCCTTGCTCGCTGCTGCCTCTCGTATCCCTCTTCCCATGTTTTCCTGGGTCTTGCTCTTTTATTTTTTCCCGGCACTCGCGTTTCAAACACTATTTTTGTTATTCTGTGCCTTGGCATGCGACACACATGCCTGAACCACCTTAATTGTCCTTCCACTACTTTCTCCGTTACGGGCTCCATTTGTAGGTGTTGTCTGTATGTATCATTTCTTATCTTATCTCTTTTTCGTTTTATTTTCTTTCCGTCTTAGAATCCGCGTCTCCATTGCATTTAGTCATGTTTTATGTTTTTCTGTTAAGATCCGTGTTTCACTGCTATACATTATTGTCGGTCTTACTACTTTTTTACCTACTTCTGTTTCTATTTTTCTATGAACTTCTTTCTTTCCCAAAAAGATCGTTTTCATCATGTTATATATTCTTCCTGTTTTTCCCATCTTGTCGTTGATTTCTTTGTTAATTTTACCATTGTTCTCAATTATGGATCCTAGATATTTAAAACTTTCTACTTGTTCAATTTGTTTTCCTTGTAATTTTATGCTATATTCTCCCTTGACACTACCATACTTTTTGTTTTCCCTATCCTCTATCTCCTCTATTGTACTTTCTATCCTATTCCTTATTCATTTCTCGATTATTCTGGCAAATACTTTCGCGGGGACGCTCATTAACGTTATCCCTCTGTAATTATCGCATACTCTTTTGTCTCCTTTCTTATGTATGGGGAGTATGATTCCTACATTCCATTCTCTTGGTATTACTGTGGTCTTCATTATTTCGTTTAGCAACTCTGTAAATGTGGTTATTCCTTCTTTTCCCATATACTTTATCATCTCCGGTGTTATTTTGTCCCTTCCTGCTGCTTTTCCTAGCTTTATCTTCTGTATGGCCTCCTTAACTTCTGTCTCTTGGATTTCTTCAATTACTTCCCTTTTGTTTAACTTTTCTTGTTCATCCGTTATGTTGTTTTCTGCTTTTTATTAGTTCTTCGAAATACTGTCTCCATCTTTCCATTATTTGATCTTCTTCTGTTATTATGTTTCCGTCCT